>WBNM01002588.1:103975-191902 GCA_013399055.1 Ramphastos sulfuratus
AAAAAAAAAAAAAGTGACAGTGGTTAAGAGCTGGAAATCAGCTCTATAGTTCAGCAAGAATCTAATCTGACCCAGGTGCTCTCCTGTCTTTCCCTGATCCCACTGTATCATTGTCTTCACTGTTTGGCTGTCAGCATCTCATGTGAAGGAAGGGAACTGGGTTCATTCCTCAGTGCAGATTTTATATCGATCAGAGTCCTCTAAGGGGGCTTGCTCATTGTCTCAGCATAGGTAAGGGGCACCTTGCAGTACCATCATCTTGTAGCTTTTAGAGTGTTGGTTTTGTGGGGGTTTTTTTGTTTGGGTTTTTTTTCTCTGTGTTTAGAAAGAACTGAGTTGAGAGTGTAGGCAGAAGGCTTAGCATGGGGAATGTGCGGTCCTGAAAAAAGAAAAAAAACACCACCAAAAAGGAACAGGAGCTCAAGTTGCTAACTCGAGCAGAAAGTGGTGAAACTGTATCAGGGAAGGGAAGGGTGTAATTTTAAAGAGCTCACTTGAACAGTTTGTATCTTGTGCAAAAAGTAGTGACCTTTGTGTAGTGTTGCTTAAATTATCACTGAATCATTCTGAAGGTGAAAAATGCTCTGTATGGGGCTACCAGCTCAAATATAAAGCCTGAAAATTCTATCTGGAGTCCACCTTCTTCCCAAAAATAGTTGGCACTGTGTTAAAGCACAATCTTAAGATTTGTTTTCTGTTTCTAAGCTGCAGCCAGACTCTTGTAGGAGCAGCTGATGAGCCTTGATTTAGTCAGAAATCAAAACCAATACTGCAACCTAGTCCCAGTTGTTGGCCCCATGTGTCTGTAATCAGAACAGCTCTGACCCTAAATTGGTGACAGACTGTTAATAGGTAAGTTCAGAGAGTTATAGTACAAAAATAACTGCTGTATTTTAGCATGTAAATACAGAATTGTTCCTGTTGGTTTGTGGTGCTAAGATGCCCTTACATGCTGCGTGGGTAATATTTAAACTCGTCACTTTCCTCTTCTGGTCAAAGACTTATGTCACGCGTGTCAACATGTGGGAACTGTTAATAGTGCTTGAGCGATAAAAAGCACCATTCACCTTGTACTTCGCTTGAAGACTTCACTCTGGGTTATGTTCAGTTGGCAAAAGAAGGGCAAATCTTACTGGTGTTTACTTCAGATGTGGCGTGTGCTGGCAGAGATGAGCGGTGGCCGCCTCGCCTCATGAAGCTATCAAAACGCATAGGAACAAAGCTCGCCCTGCTTAGAGTTTTCAGAGCGCGGGTTTTGCCTCGCTTGGCCCATCTGGAAGGGGTTGGGGTTCCGTTTCCAGTAGCTCTCTCACCGGCTGTCCCTGCACGGCTGGCCCGGGCTGAGGGGCAGGGCCCTGCCAGCGTGTGCAGCGCCGCGGGCCACCAGGTGCCCTTCAGGGCGGAGGCGGGCGGCGCGACCGCGGGCGCCTCTGCCGGGGGCGGGCGGCTCCGCTGCTCCCCGTGCGGCGCCGCCTCCGCTCGACCGCGAGGCGAGCGGGCGGGTACAGAGAGGGGCGCGCCACCGCTTCGCCGCCGTTGTAGCACAGCCGGCTTCGGAGGTAGCTGGACTCCCGGTGCCCCATAGTCCGTCCGGCATCGCGGCGGTAGGGAGCGCCTTCGCCACCGCCGCCCACTCCCCCGTCCATGGAGTTCTCCCTGCGGCTGCTCCTGGCGTCCTGCCTGTCCTTAGGAGGGGCCGGAGAGTTTGACAGAGGGTAGGTGCCGGCTCCCGTGGGGTGAGCAGAGGGACGATGGTCGGGGACCGGCACGGAAGCTGGTGTTTCCTCGGGTAGGTCGAAGCCCCCGCGGGATGAGCCGAGGGGGCCCGAGCTGTCCCCTGGTCTGGGGGCTTCAGCGGCGGCTGTAACGGCCCGTGGGTTCTGAACTGCCACCAGACCCCTGGGGCGCGAAATGGCGGCGGAGGGGGCTTGCTCGCGGCCCCTGGGGCTGCTTCTCGGCTCCCCGGAGCTTTCGGCGGAGACTTGCGCCGGCCCCCCAGCCGCGAAGAGGTGCCTGTGGGCACGGCTGGCTGGCTCAATGGCTTGGCGGGCAGCCGCAGGTGGAGGTGCGGGTCGGCGGAACCCGGTGTCACCCGGTGCCGCTCCCGGATTGCCCCGACCGCGGGGGTCTCTCGGCTCCGTCTGCCGCCGCTGTGTCGCGCAACGGGAGTGCCGCGCGGTGCTCGCCAGCCTAAACCCGGGCTTGGGGACAGAAAGTTTATTGCTCTGGCAGAGTTGCGTCCTGCAGGAATTAAAAACAAAGCGCTTGGTGTGCTGCAAAAATAAAATTAGCTTATTGACGCCTCGGGGCATTTGAAACAGAATACGGCGGAGGCTGTAACTCAAGTTTTAACATGAAGCGAGGCGAAAAATAAACGCTGGGAGAGCCTGTGCCTCATGGGTTGTGCCGAGCCGTGTCAGGTGTAGGGAGCGGCCGGTTGGAGAACTTCATGGATGCTGCAAGGGGCCAGCTGCTCGCCGCAGCAGTCCTGCCTGCCCAGAGATCAGCTAGCATTAGCCCCTCTCCAAGGATTACTTTTTAGGGTTCCCTCAAATGCAGCGTTACCTGATTTCAGCTGGTTATTAAATAACGATGTAAGTCAGGACTTCGTGTCTGCTCAAGACTGTGATGTCGTCTTTGGACCAAAGAAAGACTCCAGCTCATCTTTGGTATTTTTTTTTTTTGACAGTTTTGGAAGTTTTGTAGATTTGTTGGGGTTTTTTTGTGGGAAGGTTGTTTGTTTGTTTGTTTTTTCCCCTCCCCTTAACGTTTCACTGAGAAAGCTTGGCCTTATATTGTGAAATAAACCAATGCTGGAACTGTACAGTGGTGCTTTATTCAACATCATAAATTTTATGTTTCAGACTTAGTTACCAAGAAGTTATTCAATACCAGCCTGGAAGTGGCAGCAGTGAGCATATTGCAAGCCATGTCATTTTTTTCAGGCTTTACAAAGTTATGCTAATTAGCTTTTCCTCATTTACATTTTTCTGAATTAGGAATATAGTCTCATCTTAGAGTAGATATTGCTTTTTTCATCTGAGGGGAGTTTTTTGCTGATCTTTTGTGATTTGTTTTTCTTAATCTAAAGTAATCTTAGCTAGTCCCAAAGTGTTTCATGAGACTTTTTGGAACTCTCTTGTTCAGGTGGCCCAGACAAATAGTCTCTTCTGCAGGATTGTGCCGGTTTGGAAGTAGAATTGACTGCTGCTGGGGCTGGGCCCGATTGTCCTGGGGACAGTGCCAACGTGAGTATCATTGCTGCTGGGGCTTCTAGTCCTTGTAGAAGAAGCTTGTTCACACCTAGTCATGTCTTTCACATGTTTACACACATTCTTAAACTGCAGGGCTTAGGCTTTTGCATGTGTGAGTCTGACCTACTTAGAAGGATGCTGTCACATGAAAATTATTAAGTGTACTAAAAAAATAATGTAATCAAGTAAGGCAAACTTTAGGGTAAGAAAAATTTGGAAATTTCTATTTGGTTTCTGGTTTTGTTCATGTTCTGGCCTAATAGCCTGATGTAATAGTGCCGTGTCATGTTACAAACACTGAGGTGTGAATATTAGGACCAAAAAAGGAGACCAAAATTACTGATATTTTACGTAGTTGATGGAAACACTCCAATTAATAGTAAGTTCAAACATTCTTTCAGTAGCCCCGAACTGAAGGAATAAATCCACCTGACAGCATCCTTGTACTGGGTTATATGTGAAGAGAAACATTTCTGAGTTTCTCACATCTGTCTAGAATCCTTGATAGAATTGCAGCATAACCAAGTAGCTGTCTTCATCGTTAACTATATCTTTGAAAGGTATTCTGTGGTGGCAGCTAGCACTGTGTAGAAGTTAAATTTGTTAGGAGTGTCCTAGAGACCTCAGCTTGTTAAAATTGCAGCTATTGATAAAGGGAATGCTCGCTCATGTGTTTAACAGTGCAAATATGAGTGATATCCCCTAAGCTTTTGCAAGAATACACCTATAAGTACTGGTCCTCATTTTTTTAAAATTTAGATATGAATATCTGCACACTAGTTGATTTTTCTGCCAAGCCATTTTAAAAATAAAACAGGTATTAAATACTTCCAAGTTGCTTAGTCTGCAGGGCAGTGACTGTAAGTGGTAAATATTAAGCAAGAGATAGAAAAACAGCATTGGCATTGCAACTGTAGACTCTCAGCAAAGGTTTTGTTCAAATCTGTAAACAGCAAGACTGGCTTCTTTCTTCCTAAATGTGTTAAAAGCCCACAATGTTTAATAGGTACATGAGATGGCTGATTAAAAAGCTATGTAAAGTACTGCTGAAACATAACATCCCTGATACAGTTTTTTGTTGTAGAGTTCTCAGATTAATATTTCTCAAGCCATACCATGAATCATTTTGATGTTTAGGACTTTAACTGGTATGAAGCAGTCCTTTCCTTGGGATGAATGTTTATAGAGAAGGAAGGAGAATGTGAAGTAGGTTGATTGAGGCTACTCCAGGGATGATAGAAACTGTGTCCATCTCCCATAATGTAGTTTTGTTTGAAATCTAAATGTTCAAGGCCACAAAGGCTTAACTGAAAAGTTATCAATAATTTACATGGCTTAAAAAAATGTAAGAACAACCAAACAAAAAAACCTCCCAGACATTAAAAGGGTCTCACTGTGGCACTTTTCACAGACAAACTGTCTCGTCTGTGGTGACTATAAATAGCAGCTCATGTTTAGGTGAAAGTCAATTTCTTACACTTACCAAGTCTCATAAGAGGTTGCATTTTTATGATCTTGGAAGACAGGAATAGTTATCAGAGATTCATAACTGAAAGCTGAAAACAAGACAAAAGTAATAGTACACAAAGTAGTTTTTGTTTTTCACTCTTTGAATTTTGTAGTGCCAAGTTTTCAGATACCATAAATGCTCTTTTTTTTCTTTTTCTTTTTTTTTTTTTTTAAGGCTAAAGCTAGATGAATTCCCACCACCTTCCACTGCATTTTACGCCATCATTCACCAGTTCATTCTCCATGTGCATTTCTAAGTGCAGAGATGGATCTTATGTGGTCACCTCCAGTAGCTTGGTCCAGACTTTCAAAAGAATCCAATTATCAATTAGGTGTCTACATGCTGGTGTGTTTTTCCTGTTTTGTTGACACACCGGGTGCTGATAGTTTTTGCATTGCTGGTTCAGAAGAGACTCAGATATTTGGGTGAAGACCTTATTTAAAACTTAAAACTTCTTTCTAGTTTTTAAATGGCAGCCAAACTCTTAGCAGAATAAAGCAAGGAAATCTGCACCAGTTGTGGGTGGTGAAAATTCCAGTCATATCACAGAGTGGGAGATTATGCTAAGTGAAAGTGAATCTTGCTAGCGCTTGCAGCCAAACAGAAAATCTATAGTCAACTCTACCTTGGGAATGTGATGTTAGGTATGAAGGATTAACCTGGCGCAGAAGGCAGCATTCCAGGCCTCAAAGGAAAACCTGAGTGTTTTACTGTACCGAGGGGGTATATAATAGAAAAAATATCCGAAAGTACACAATTATTTCTCCTGCTTTCTCTGTGGGGAAAGACAAACCTCTTACTCCTGTCCCCAAAAGGAATGGCAGAAATACACATCAGACTTCCTTTACTAGCTGTGCATTTTCTTTTGCTATCTCTAGAATAAATTGTATTTGCACAATGAAAACATGTCTAGA
The DNA here is from genome assembly GCA_013399055.1 of Ramphastos sulfuratus. Taxonomy (NCBI): domain Eukaryota; kingdom Metazoa; phylum Chordata; class Aves; order Piciformes; family Ramphastidae; genus Ramphastos; species Ramphastos sulfuratus. The sequence goes on from WBNM01002588.1 coordinate 109,654, forward strand.
ATCAAGGTGTAAGAATGAGTATTCAGACACAATGTACAAATAAGTCAATAAAAAGATAAAAAGCTGTAAATATTCAGGCAGTAATGCTAAGCTCTTTATTAGTGAGCTGGTACTGCTTTTCCCAAACTAGTTGAGCCATCCTTGGTATGCCTGCAAGTGCTATAGCACCTTTGGACTCTCACCTGCTTAGTCATGCATAATTTACTGTGTGGGCACTAATTACCTCTAAATTTATCTTTCCGACAATGAATGTAAGGTTAGAGCTGTGCTGGAGCCAGGGAGTAGCAAGAATATAATCTCTAGTACATGACAGGGTTGTCCCACTTTATGGAGACCTCTGAGCTATGATGAGCCATGGGCAAGTGATTAATAACGTAGCTGGATTTTTCTGCTGTCTGGCTGATCTGCTCCACTGAATAGATGTGGTAGTCCCTTCTGCCCATGGCTATTGAGGGAAAAAAAGTGTTAGTTTAAGCCAGCTGTGTGATTTAAGGTAATGGTTTAATTGTGACAGAGGTTTAACCCTGTATATATCAGTTCTAACAGGGTTGGAGTGTGGCCTGTCTGACAAGCAGTAACCTATTAAGCCTTGGTAACCCAGTGCTCTTGATCTTCCATCCATAATCACTTTATACAGTTGCAAATGGAAACTTAACTGTTAGCTAAAGTTGCCTTTGTGAAGAATTACTCTGTGGAGTATGTCCCTTTATGTCCCTTTGACTGACACAGGAGTGCACCCAGAGCATGATGGTGCTTACTGCTGCTTAGTAACGCAAGTCAGCGTAACTGAGCTGTCTTCTTCACACCGTAAACATGTAGGAAGAAGTTGAAATCAGGCTCCTTCTTTAAATCACACTCCTCCTTTAAAACATCCCCTTCCTTCTCTCAGTAAATTCCACCAATCAAGACTTGTACATGTAAGGAAGTGCATGCAGGTCTGATCTGTCTGTAAACTTGCTTCCAAAGGCTGTTAGTGTCAGCTGTAACATCTCAGCTAGTAGAAATATTCCTGTTTCAGTGACATTAAGTTGCCTTCCTAAATGCCCTTACCGATTTCAGTTAATGCAGTTAGGATATGTCCCTCTGACTGAAATAAGAACTTTGAAATAAATTGGATTTTTTTTCCCCTTCTTTCAGTTTGTGAACACTAAAGTCCATTTTGAGACTGATACAAATATAGCCATAATTTCAAAGGGGCTGAACAAACATAACTCAAATTCATTGGCATTTCTTAGTAATTTTAAATTGAAAATTCATCCACACATTTAGTGGCTAATCTAGATTTAGAACTGTGGATATATTCCGTCACTAACATAGCTATGTAGTTTTTTCTGAAGCTTTTCTCTGGTATTTTCTCTGGTAAATCACGACTGTTGGTTAAACCTGGTGCATGGAAAAGCTAATTTGGAAGCAACAGAAATGTTGAAGGGGCATCTCTTAGTTCATGTGATGTTAACCTCATCTTGACCCTTTAGACTGATGGCATCAGTGCTTTTAAAGTTAGATGCTAAGTATCCCAGTTGAAATTGGTCCAAAAATCTCACGTTGTTGCCCAACCTGCAGGATTTACTTGCATCTTAATAAGTAGTAGTGGGAGTAATAACTCTGAGAGTACAATCACCCAAAAGCCTATCTGTGAAGAAAGGGTATGCTGATAAAGTGCTTAATGAGATGTGTGTGAAAAAAAGAGCTCTTGTCTTGCACATTTATGTTGCTGTTGTGCACACAACAAAATTATACCTCAGAGCAAAAGCAGGGAATACAGAGTTTGTTCCGGATCTCTTGTGTCACAGTAGGGGTTTTTGACTTCTGTGATAGTATTTTTGATAAATACATTTTCAGTTCTTAATTTCTCTTGCATTGTAAGGCAACTGCATCTATGGTACAGAGTGTGTTGTCCTAACCCAAAACCCATTCAGTGGCTTTTAAGTCATACAGGAGAAATCAAGTTGAGGTGTGCATCGTTGCACACATCTTACACAAACACACTTTCCCATGTGCCAGTGTAAAAAAAAAAAAAAAACAACCAAAAAACAAAACCAAAAACAAAAACAAACAAACATGCTTTAGGAAGTTGATTCAACTTTTTTATTCAAAAAATGTTACCCAGTTGAAGTACCTTGGGGAAGAGAATTTCCAGCAGTTGTGGAGCTGGAGCTCAGCTCTTTGAGCTGTGTGAGGAATGTCAACTGCACAATAGAAAAGAGTCATCCATTCCTGTATTTTAGTTACTGTAGTCTAGGATACCAGATGAAGCCTGTCATCTCATCCCCCTACTAGGATGTCTGTGACAATATTTTGCAGGGCAGGATGTGTTCCTGAGTATTTCTCAAGGAAATGATAATCTGGACCTTGTCCTTTGCTAGGCTAGAGGTGGGCCAAGCAGCAGCAGCAAAGTCCTTGGAACTGCTGCTAACTGACCCTCATTGCTAATCTGGTGTGCAGAAATGGACTGTGAATATATACTCACTGAGCTCTGGAAGCTGTTTGTCCTATCAAAAAACTAAACTGTGGGATAAATGATGTACTTGTTTAATGCCGAGACTTCTGTGAGAAGTAGTGGGATGCTTTTTATTTCTCACTGTGAAAAGTCTGCCCTTCAGCTGCCAACAGGCCATGCTAGGGGTTATCAGATAAACAATTCTTTGTGGATGCTTTTGCCACTAATTCATCTTGGTTCCCTGAAAGTTATTCTTAGAGGTAATGGTCTATCTGCCTTGCTTTTAGCTGGCTTACAAATACCTCTCTAGTTCTTTCAGAGGCTATAAAAATGGTTGCCACATATGTGTGTCTTTTGTGAACAAAATACACCTGCTCTGTACTTGGCTGCATGTCTGTTTGTAATTGATTTCAATGTTAGTTATGTGTAGTCAAGGTGCACTAAAGTGTAGTCTGCCTTTTGCTTCAAAATTTTATCTGGAGTTTAACAGCCAAGAACTGTAGAGAGAAACGGTACTTTTACATAGATTTAAAACATTAAGGAAGATTTTTCTTAGGAAAGACAATATAAACCAGCTTGAATTCTTATTCTGGGTTACAGTTTGGACAACTCCTTTGCTAGAGGTCATAGCAAAAAATGCCTTCTTTTGACATGTTTACACACTAGAGGACAAAAAGTTTGACCAACGGAAGATGCTTAACAGGAATAAAGTGCCACTGAATGGGGGTTTTAGTAGATGTGATGTTACTTCATCACTTCAATGTTTAATTCTTCTTAAATGATAACAAAATCTCTATTGTTTGTCTTGAGAAGGGGTTGTGAAGATGTGTGCTCCTTCAGAGCATCTATCTGTTTTAATTCCCTGTGCTGAGGTTTTGATTATTCTACTTAGGAGGCAAAACCAGACTGAGTCACTAAAGTGTTTTCCCACCACCTTACAGTAAAACCATGACAGCCTTGAAAGCTGACAGAGCAAATGAGAATGTATACAGTGAAGTAGTCCCCTAGTGAAAGTGTAAGTCAAGCCATCAGTTTACACTTCCCCTTAGCACTGCATCATTAAAAAAATGTTAATTGAAGGATGTCAGGTTAGCATTTAGATTTAGTAAAACCTAGCAGAAAGCATAACTATTTCAGGAGGCTCTTAAGAGGACCTGCAGGAAAAAGGAGAGACTTTGTACAAGCTGATGTAGCAGATGCAGGTATAAAACCAAATGCTTTGCTGGGAACTGTGCATGCTGCTGCCTTCTTAGAGTTGTGTGTCTGTACTGCTGCTCCTCTCCTAATGAGCTTACAGGCTGCATATCTGTACTGTGCAATCTATTTATGGAGATGCAAGGGGCATGGGGAAGGGGCAAACGGTTGGCTGTGCTTTCACTGATGCCTGAGAGACTTTGTGTAACAAACAATAATGTTGATGAGAGTTTACCAATATAAATTGTCTCATACATCAATGGGGGAAGAGGCCATGAGCTGCTTAGGACTTCTGTTTCTTGCATGTAACAATGCTTTCAGTGTAAGCGGCAATCAATTCTGTATAGCCCAAGATGCACAAAAATAAAACACTGGCTTTGTCAATTAAAGACCATGGAAATATTGGCTTCCAGGAGGCTGGCTTGCTAGCAGAAACCTCCTTAAAGTCAGTAAGTTTTGTTGCTGAAAATGTGGTTGCAAGAGTACAGTCTGTCTTAATGCATTGTGTTGGGAACATTTAATTAATAGTAATGTTTGGCATGTCTGCTTCTTACAAACTGACCAGTATTTTTGTGCATCCCTAGTATTTTTCAAAGAAAATACCTTTAATACAGAATTGTAATACTGCTTTAATACTACTACACCAGAAAAAAAAAAAAGAGGTTTTGCTATTTTTATTCAATTCTTTTTCAGTTTAGAAGTATTACTATGTTAAAGACACAGTATCCTTTTCCACTTCTCCACTGCATCCCTCCTGCCCTTCATATACAGAACGATAGCTTTGCAATCTCAATTCTCTTTCCAGGGAAATCCCAACAAGAGCATGATTTGACCATTTACAACTGTAGTATATTTGTATTTGGAGGTTCCCTCAAAGCCTAGCAACACCTGGGGAGCCTCTTTCCACTATAACAAATCCTAAGGAACTTCCTGGATAAGAGTAATTTAAACCAACGTAAGTTGCAGTCATAGCAAGCCCTAAAGTGCTGGTCACATACAACTTAAAATACAAAGACCTGCTGTTGCTGAAGTCCCAGCCTTTTATAAGACTGTGTAACCTAACAAGCTATGCTGCTAATGTTAATTTTATTGGCAAATAAATGGATTTAAAATAAGCCTGAGACATAAATCTGTGTTTCCACCTTTTAACTTTTTTTAGCATGTCTTGTTTCATATGGTAGTAAGAGCTAGAAAGGTTTCTAAGGGTTAGTTTTAATGTAGATGACATTCAAAATTTAAACATTATAAAAATGACCAGTAAATTTATATGCCAGCATTTTTATTGGTTGCAGACGTTGTGATACTTATGAATAGTGTAATTTTAATTACTCTCAAATTAGTACCCAGATACTAACCCTTTACGCTTGCCCTGTGGAGATGCATCACTAAAAATACATGCCTATATTTAAATGCAGGGATACTGTCTCTTTAAGAAACACATTTATCAATGTACATTTATGGTACATTGATGGAAACATCAAACCTAAACTGTGAAATGTGAGGATTTTTACAACTGTTGTACCATGTGAAACATGACAAAGTCTGGCTCCTGCGTTGATTGAATAAGAATAGCATCACGTCATTGTACTTAATTATTCTCGTGTCCCAGAATCTTTGTGAAATCTCACAATGAAATACTGCTCTTAAGGTATTTCCATTTTTTAAAATGTGTATCAGAATTTTTTTTTTATTTTTCATTTCAGAAAAGCTCTGAATGTTGAATGTGTGTTAAGTCTCCAGGAATGTAACAAGTTGATAAAAACCTCAGCCAAGTCTATCCTCTTTACAAGAGAGAGAAAAAAAAATACAAACCACAAAAACCTGGAATTTCTTTTTTTGGATATTTGTTTTGCAGCTTTCTACGTCTTAAGGCAGAGAATAGCCAGCCTAAGGTGCCAGCCCAAAGGTTAGCTGAACATATTTCTTGAAATAATTTTGGCAAGGTTATGACTTGGAATTACAGCCTCTAAGTCATAAGTTGACATAGAAACTATCATGTATGACAAGAAGATGTAGATGTGCTTTTGTTTTTTTCCTTCTTTTAAACATTCATTTGGGGAAGATGAAGGGGAAAGGAAATTAACAAGGCTGTTTTGTCCTAGTGATCTATCCAATAGGATACTTATTTTCTGGACTTTCCCCACTCTTCTCTTTTTTCTTTATCTTACTCTCAAGCCCCAGGCAGTATTTTTTTCCTTCATGCAAAATTGTTTATTCTCCCAGCATCACATTTACAAGCTGTCAGACTCAGGAGGCCTAATTTGCTTTCACGGGATTGAATCATGTGCAGTGGGAGGTCATTTTGGGATGGCTGAAGCACTTACTGCAGCCCATTGCCTGCTTTGCACCTCTATTACAGGTTGTCATTCCCACCACTGTTCTACATCAGTCTATACCTGGGCATGTTAGAGCAAAAGGAAATCAGCACATTGGTACCCAGGGCTGCAGTCTGCTGCTGCTTAGGAGCTGATACATCTTGCTAACTTGTCACTGTGGCAGGATTATCAGTCTTTAGAAAGGGGGTAAAGCAATCAGCTGACAATCCTCCTGTGAAAGTCAGATTTGTTACTGTAGTACAGAAGTTACTCTGTTGAAGGCAGTGAGGGTTGTATTCTGATAAAGAAAAGAGCAACGTGGCCCGGTTTTTCTGCCACCACACAGAAACACTCATGCTAGCCTGCTTCTACCTGCTGGAATTGAGCAGACACACAGGAAGATTCGGGCAGCAAACAGGTATTTGAGATGATAGAGCACCACTCTTTAAGCAGTTACCCTGAGTCACCTGGAAAGCAAACATGAAAACAGAACATGAAAATTTTCCTGCTTTTCTAATTTTGCATTCTATTAGATCAAATTTTCACTGATTTTTAAAAAGCATACTCAATGCAGAAGTATTAGATTAACTTTCAGTGACTTCATTAAATCCTTTTGGTTTTGGTGTTACCCATGCTTAGGTTATGCATGCTTTTAAATGCTGTTCTGAATCACAAGGCACTCATGAACCCAGGGTCTGGATTTGTCTGTATAGTTTAGAAACACATTTGGCAGCAGTCACAGCCAAGCACAGAATTCCCTGCAGTAGAACAGCCCATCATGGTTGCAGTTTGTCATGTTCATGTGCTGTTAGCAGAATCCTGTGTGCAAACTGAGTAACTGATTTACCTAGGCAAATGTAGCAGTTGTGCATGAAAAATTAGGAGCTGCTTACTTAGTGAAACTTCTCCCTTGAAATGCTCAAGGCCAAGCTCAATGAGGCTTTGAGCAGCTGAGTCTAGTTGAGAGGTGTCCTTGCCCATGGTGGAGCTGAGGTTGGAGTAGATGATCTAAGGTCCCTTCCAACCTAAGCCATTCTATGAAGTCTAAACGTGCATTTTGACCACACTTGTTATCAGGAATGTTATGAAGAAGTGCAAGTGACTTGTGACAAAATAGTCAGGCATTAGATACTACTTATTTTGTTTGATGATATTGTCAGTCTCTAGTTACAGAAGTTGGTCAAGGATATTTGTTATCTTTCAAAAAGCAGATAAAAGGAATGCTTTGCATATAAGATCATCTGCGTCAGTCAGACTTATTAAGCTCTGCAGAGATGTTTGTTGTGCCTGGTAGTATACTTATTTGGGAAGCAAAGTGTTTTTTTTCAGAAGTAATTCTGCAGTGTGAGTTGGGGGTGTGATGTGTCCTTACACCTACTCTTAGCTGTGTGGTAGGTTAACCTTTACGTGTTCTCCTGCATATGTATGTAGTTAAAATGTACGTAACTCCGAAAGAGCTGCAGTGATCTATTCCACAAATTAGGCCATACATTTGGGATCCTAAATCCAAATGACTGTGAATAAGGCAGATTTATTTTCTTGCCTGCGTGTTTATGCAATTGCGTAATTTGCAAAGAATTGCAAAAAGTAAATAGGCGGAGGCAGACGTGAGCTGAAGTTGGCTCTGAGGAAGAAAAGTCTAGACCTTGAGGTTGTGGTTTGTTAGCACCACAGGAAAAAAGGAGATAGTTTCAGGTGAAGGAGGAAGCCTAGAGGACAGCTGCTTTCACCTGTGTGCCAAGTCTTGTTACCAAGTTGGTGCTGGGGCAACTCAGCCCCAGACTGGAAGTCTGTTCTGCATTCAGCAGTGGTAGGGGATACAATAAAGGTTTGTGCAGCTGAACAGTATGTAATCATCTCTGGGCTGAGCCACAGATTACTTTCTGTGGTTGGGACAACTGAGTTTTGAGGGACAACTGAGTTTCGAGGAGCTAAGATTTAGTCAGAAGCAATCAGGGTCTGTATGTTACTTGGGAAGAGAGGGCAGAAGCAAGGCCCTTCAAGCAGACGGTCAGCATAGTTTGTTTCAGATGCAGGTATTCTTATGCATAATTTTAGTTTTCAGAAGAAAAATAGAAGTTCAAGGACAGGTTGAATGTGTGCTGTCTGGCATTTTGAGGCAAATTTGAGTGTAGCAATGCAGAAAGAGCAATTCGAAGACTTTGAGGGCAACTTCTGTCAACAAAACCCTTATGTATGGGCACCATACAAGAAATAAAATGCAAGGAATGAGAAATAACGAGTAAGGAACAGAAATTAAGTGACAAAGCAGAGGAAAAAGAATGTAAGAATTATACACAGAATTGTATTTAAGGCTGTTCTGTTGGAAGATAGGAGTGTTGGAAAACCAGAAAAGAGTTAAGTTGGTAGAAATACTCCACTGAGAAAGCTCAGGGATTTCCATTGTTGACCGCAAATGAGGAGTTAGGCAGGCAGAAAGGAGGCAGTGGAACTGTCTGACTTCACATAACAGTGTTTGGTAATCAATAAATAGGTCTCTATTGTTAATTCTAGATGAGAATGAAGAGAGGGGACAGCATGTTGTTGTCATCCATGCCCTGAAAAGACAGGCAGCTTAGAGCAGAGCAACTTGACAAAACCTGACAAGGACTTCCAAAGCAGTTCTACAGGGAGAAAATAAAGATAATATTTAAAAATACCCCAACATAAGTCATTTATTTAATGTGGTTTCCATTTATTGTGTTTACACAATTAAAACATGGTAATTAAGAATGATTGAGTTATGCTTAGACAGAGCTAGCAGCTGGTAGTGGCTGGGAAGATTGGTGGCTTCTGGCTTTTACACAAGTATAACACGTGCTGGCAGCATGTGCATTGGACCAGAAATTCTTTCTCTCTCTTTCCCACACTTGAAAAAAAACCCATCCCTAAACCAGATGCATTAAGTCATCTTTCAGTTCCTTGTGTTATTTTTACAGGAAGTTCAAGAAAAATTAAAATTTAAGTGAGACTTAAAATGTCACAGTCACCAGCTTATTTTAGAGGAAGAAGTAGTTCTTGCCTACCTTTAAAATAGGTACCCTGTTAGATTTATGGTTTAGAATACCTCCTTGAATCCATTGGAAGTTGTTGAGAACTGTGACAGAGCAAGCCTTCACAAATAAGCCTTCCTCCCCACCCCGCCCCCCACCAAATGTAAAATCATCAAACTGAGATCAGAATTTATTTGCAGCTACCTCTTGAATGAATTGGGCAACAAAATTAAATTGGATGTGTAGTTGCAGTTTATTGTGTGGCCTAGGTAAACCAGCAGCTAACTAAAGATGGAAATAGCTGTGCTTAGGTTTTTTTTTCTCTCTGCCTCAGTCCACAATACTACCCGATGGGAGTGCCAATTTAAGTGCTTTCAGAGAGGAAACCTTGGAGAAGTGGTAGGTCTTTGTTGATGTTTATTCAAGAATAAATTAGCTAACTTGGGTTTAGTGGCACGTGTCTATACCGAGTGGATTCTTAACTTGTGCTGAAAACAACTATTGTTAGAAGGAAGTTTCTGCTTCTTTTTGGTGAGCTTTTCTGACTTATCTTTTGGACTTCATTGCCCTAAACATGGAAAAGAGCAGCTTTCTCAGCCTGCTGTAACTCTGCACTGTCTGCATTTGCTTCTTGCCGAGTAGGGAAGTGAGTGTTACGTAGCAGGCTGAAGGCTATGGACATGCTTCTTGCCGAGTAGGGAAGTGAGTGTTACGTAGCAGGCTGAAGGCTGTGGACATGATTTGTTTCAGTCACTGTAAATGTGAGTTAATTGGAGGGAAGTTGTGTTTTGTTAGCTATTGTAGTTGGTTCTGGACGGATTTTTTTTCAGTTGTTAAGATGTAAAGACTATTAGTTGGGAGACTTTTTCTTCCTCAGTACTTAGAGTCTCATTGTGTTTTAAAAAAAACCAACCAAACAAAAAACCAACCCACAAACAAACAAAAACCAACAAAAACCAAGAAAACAAACCACATCCTCCTCCTACCCCCCAAAAGGAAAAAAAAACCAAAAAAGCCCAAAACCAAACAGAATGAGCTCTCTAGGTGTGTGTGAGCAGAACAACTGAAATAGTCTAATCTGTTCTATCTGGAATTTTGCAAGAAAATAAACAGAGTGGAAAATTCAAAGCAAAAAAAAAAAAGGCAGTCACATCAGCGTGCACGGTGTATGCCTAGGCTCATACCACACAGCTGAAATAATGGCCTGCTATTAAAAGAAATACTGAAAGTCAGGCTCAAACTTATTTTTATACCTGGATCTCATTGTTGGCTATGTTCTAATAGAACCTTACTGGAGTCAGTAAGTGTATCTCTGCTGCTTGGAGAAAGGGGTATTTGGAGAGGCTGCAGATGGCAGAGCCCGAGCCAACCCATCTCTCTGAGGCAGGTGGCTGGTGGAGTGGGAAAAGTGTATAGATGTTGCTGCTGGAACCTCAGCCAGATGTGCAGACTTGGCTGAATGCCTTCTGCCTCTTAAGTCCTGAGCAGCATGCAAAGCCTCGCTCAAGTTGATGAGGCAACATGCAAAGTGCTTGGTGAGAGGCTTGATTCCTGATAGGAAGTGCTGTGGGATGTACCTGTGGTGCTGGCTGAGCTGCAAATGTTGCTAAGCTTCCTGCAAAACACTCTTCTTTTGTGGTCAGAGTACTTAAGCAGCTGAGGTGCACAGAATGCATTCTAATAAACAGGATCCCTTAAGTATATACTTTTTGAAATACACCTTTTAGTAGTCTAAGCAGTCCTTTAACATTTTAATTAAGAGATTTTTTTCTGAATCCCATTTCTTTGTTTCTGGACAGTTTTTATTGAGAAAAAAAATTCCTTGCATTAACTAGAAACATCCCTCTGTGTTGCTTTTTAAGCTATTTTTTAAGACAATTTTCAAAACCAGGCTGCACCATCATGTTAGGAAGATCTGTCGAGAGCAGTGCTGTAGATTTATAACAAGGTTTTATGTTCTGTGGGGTATCACTGGCCATATATATAATGTGTACATAAAAATACCTTGATAATAAAGGGCAACTGCAGTCCTAGAGCTGGAGCAAACTCCTTCTATGTTAACAGTTGCTTTTATGGGTGCATTTGTTGGAATTGCTGTTTCTGGATGCTTTGAACCTTACGGAAAAAATTTAGAACATCAGAAATGTATTTACATAGTTCTTCCACAACCAAAACTAATCTCTTGTTTTTGTTTTTATTTTGTTTAATTCAACCCTCTTGAGCAGCTTGGCTGGAATGCAAGCTACATTTTTGAGTGTCTTCTGAGAAATTTCTGTTAAAATTGCATCCTTAATACATCTAGTTTTGTGATAAAGTCTGTTGTCACACCAATTAATATTAGAGGAGGGTCATTACTGTCAGCTTAGAAAACAAACTTAAAAGTCAGGGTAAATGGTAAATCTTGATTACAGTATTCAAGTTACATCACCTCTGATTTCAGTCTGATTTGTATCCATCTTGCTTACACAGCAAGCTCACCAGCATTTTGCACCTATACTTTGTTACACAATGATAAAATTTTAGAGTATAGTGAATACTTGAATTTTCCAGTAGCTTGAAACAGTATATTAGGTAATGGACATTTCTAGGAAAAAAAGATTTGGAAGTATTGTTTAAGATTTTTATCTGTAAAACAGTTTCTAGAGTTATACAAGATTCCTTGCACCCTGAAAATATTCCTGTTAGCTAATTCTGCATCAGTAGAAATCTATTTGTGTATAAATTCTTTTCATTTCTTCAAAAGCACTGCTTCTTTTATTATTGAAGTTTTGAAATTGTTATTTACCAATTTTATCTGTGTTACATTTAGAGAAGTACCAAAAAATGGCTTCGTAACTATTATTTCTTGGAGTTCTGTTTGGACTCCAATTGGGGAATTAGAAATTACCTGACAAAGTTGACTCTGGAAGCACCATAGCTTTACATTCTGAGACTGTATTTGTACAGCGATTGGGTAGTAAATGCTTGAAATGTGCTGAGCAGAAGTGACTTGAATGTGTGCATTGATAAAATAGCATAGTGATGCTCTGGGTTACTTTTACCCGGTCCTTTTTTTCACAAAATCACTGAGGCTGGAAAAGACCTCTGAGATCATTAAGTCCAGCCTATAACCTAACCCCACAACATCAGCTAAACCGTGACACATCCAATCTTTTCTTAAAGACTTCCAGGGATGATGACTCCACCACCTTCCTGGGCAGTCCATTCCACTGCCTAATCACCCTTTCTGTGAGGACCCGAACCTCCCCTGGTGCAGCTTCAGCCATGCCCTCTTGTCCTGTCACTAGATGACAAGTTCTACTAAAAGAAAAAAAACAAACCCCAAACAAAACAGCAAAACCCAACAATAATAAAACCCAAACAAAACAAAAAAACCTCACAAACAAAAATGAGACACAAGAACCAAAACACAAACACCACAAAACCTCCCAAACAATAAAAAAAAAAGCAACTAACAAACAAACAAAAAACCCAACCAAACAAAAAAAAACCCAAGCAAATTATTGCCACGCTGGAACCCAGACACCTGAAAGGGAGAGATTCAGGGGAAAAAACAGCTTAATCACAGAAACATTCAGGTTGGAAAAGACCCTTAGGTAGGGATGGCAGTCCAACTGCTGACCCTACTCTGCAAAGCTCACCCTTAAACCATATCCTCAAGCACCACATCCAAACAACTTTTAAACACACCCAGGGTTGGTGACTCAGCCACTTCCCTGGGCAACCCATTCCACTGCCTGGCCATTCTTCTTGTGAAAAAAGAGGGTAAAGAGTGTTGCCTTATAGTCATAGAGGGAAGTGATGAATACTGGCATCTGTGCTGCTACTTAGCGTTGACTGAGCTATAGCTTTGTGTGGATGTCTCCTATGACATTGGTGTCACATTTCTGTATAGGTAGGCTGTACTCCAGGTTTACCAAATTTAATGACATGATAGTATACGCATACATAGAGTGAGTGAAGGCCCAGTGCCTACTTGCTGATTAGGTACCAAAAGGGTTTGATGTACAGAAAGAGCATGATGTAGTGTTGTACAAAAATGGGGCACTGACAAGTATCTCACTCTTCCCACATGTAATGGAGTGGTGGTTGTTTTTGCAAGTGCACCTGATGTTTGGACAGTGGCAGCTGAAGCATGTAATGATGCTGAAGAGACTAACATAAGTGCTGCTGTTTGTTGGGTCCTTGCCATTTGTTTTAAAATAAAGCACTGACAACTGTAACCAAAGCGGAAGAATAAGGAATGTTCTTCTCTTTTGCAGCTATATGCCAGCCAGGATGCAAACATGGTGAATGCATTGGGCCAAACAAGTGTAAGTGCCACCCAGGATACACTGGAAAAACCTGCAACCAAGGTAAGGAAGTGAAGCCCAAGAAAGAGAATTTCCCTCTCCCCCCCTCAAATGCTCTGTATGTCACTTGCATTTATAGGGAGATTAACTCATCCCAGGTCTGTTACTGCTGTGCTATTCTGATATTTGGACTCAAGTGGTAGAGAGAAGGACATCTGCAGTGTGGAAACACAGGGGAAGCATTGCTTTTGTTCAGAGGAGGTCAGTGAGATTAATGGAAAGTGTGTATTTACATACTCTGCTGGATCTGGATCAAATTATTTAGATGCTGTGGTCCAGAATGTTATCTCATAAAATCACAAAATTCAGGTTTGGATAGTGAAATAATACTTGCCAAACCCATTTTAATTCATGCGCTCTTGTTTTTGATTCTAATCTTGAAGTAGCTAGGTAGCAATAAACTGTAACACATACTGGAGAGCTGGAAACATGTTAATGAACTGTCAGTAGTTTCATTGTGAGGTTTCTCCAAAATTTACCTTGAAAGCACACAATGGTATAAAGATCATAGAGTATACAACCACTGTGACACAGGATTTATCAGATTTTGATACCTAAGACATGTTCATAAAGACATCTGAATGAAACTGTTCTCTTTTCCAGCCTACTTAAAGTTTGTATGCTTTCTGAGAATGCTGAGGAAGTAGGGTAGAAAAGTGTGACATTTAGAAGTAGTCGTTGTTGTTCATAAATGTATCATGAGGTTTGCCCAACTTCTTTGGGCATGTTGATTTTAGAGTGAGTTATTTTTTTTTTAAATAGATACTTGTTTTCAGATTTACTAACACTTCCCAAACTGGTATGGAAATGAACATTGTATTTTTCAGTTTTGTTTTAAGCTTCATTTATTCTATCATAGAATGGTTTGGGTTGGAAGGGACCTCCAAAGGTCACCTAGCCTAACTACTCTCGAATGAGCAGAGACATCCTCCACTACACCAGGTTGCTCAGAGCCTTGTTGAACCTGATCTTGAATTTCTTGAGAAATGGGTCCTCAGCTACCTCCCCGGGCAACCTGTTCCAGTGTTCTGCCACCCTCGTGGTAAAGAACTTGTTCCTAACATCCAATCTAAATGTCTTTTTCTGCAATTTCAAACCATTGCCCCTTGTTCTATCACTTCAGGCCTTTGTGAAGGGTCCCTCTCCAGCTTTCTCGGAGGCCCCCTTCAGGTACTGAAAGGTTGCTATTAGATCTCTGGAGCCTGTTCTTCTCCAGCCTGAACAACCCCAGCTCCCTCAGCCTGTCCTTGTAGGAGAGGCACTCCAGCTTCATGGCCCTCCTCTGGATGGATTGTTACGATTTTGTTATTCCACACCTGTTTAGCTCAGTCTGGACCGTTTTTAGAAAACAGTGCTGTGAACTACGAGTTTTCCTATGTACACATAACATTTTCTGTATTAGCAACATCAAAAGAGTGAAGATTTTTGAAAGCTGCAGTATTGAACTAATCTATTTGCTTTCCACTAAAAGGAAGGAAGAAAGAAGGAAGGAGGGGAACCGATGATAAATGATTACAGGAAGTATTTTGGGAGGTATTCATCAAATGCTTTTGATGATATTGATGGCAAAGTTGCCATGGCAGGTGTGCATGAGGTTTCTGAGACTGCTGGCTGTGGTGTCCCAAATGTACACAGTTCAGGTGACTGTAGCCCGTACCTATTCCATTATATGGTGAGACACTTGAGCTGTTCCTGGGGTCAGGGTATCTGTTCCTGCCATATGCTGATTCCATGTTAGGATGGGACCTGAAAGTGCATCATGGGTGCAGCCTGTTTTTGCTGGGGGAAAATTCAGATTGCACAGAATAAGTGTGACCTGTGTTATTTTACCTTAATACAGCACCTGTCCCAGTCACTCCAGGGGCTGTGTTTCTCATTTCTGTTCTGGAATAGTAGTAGGTAATAACAGCAATTAATAGTGCTGACAGAAGAAATCATGGAAGTCTTTCTAGGATGTGTGAATAGTGCTACACTGCTAAGTATGCTCAGCTTCTTGGTGAAATGCATTCTTTGAGTACAGGCAGGCTAATAAACAGGCTTTACAACTCATCTGTTCATGGACCTCGTGATTCAAGCTATATTCCAAGCACCAATCCAAGAGAAGAACCCAGCCTTACTGCAGGACTGTCGAACACTGCCTGTGTGATGATGCTTGGATGTTTGTCCATTTCTAGTGGCAATCTAGATCTCACTTTAGGTCACTCAGAATTTAGGATTAGCTTCTACTACTTCTAGTATGTTGCTATCATCAATTAAATTGCAGCGACTTTGCAGGAATGTGAACCCTCAGAGTAGTCCAACTTGAGTGGCTTTAGTGTTTCCATTCTAGATTCTTGATCCCAAGTTTACTGCTGTAAGCAGTCAAGAAAAAAGCTGAGCAACTGGAAAGTACCCTGTGCCAGCTCTCTAAAAACTAGAACTAATACTTCTTTCAGAATGTGTTCATCAGAAGATTGATACCTGCTCTTCAATAAGACCTATATCCACAGAAAAATACAGACAGTTGAGAGCTTGTGGGTTTTGCCAGCCATCTAAATCATATGCAAGTTAATTTCATGTGGCTGGGGAAGATTGTCTTTAGGCAAAGAATGTGAAAAGCCACTTGTCTGTAACTTGATATGCTCTTGCTTTACTTGTTCCAGGAAGGCGATGTAAAGTTTGCTGATTTATTTCTTTTTTTGTAATGCAATTTTTGTCAGCCCTTGAGTCAGATATATATAGAGAGATACTTTAAATGTATTAATTTATATTTAGATGGTGAAGTAATGCATATTGCAAAGGTCTGGTGATTCAATTTTGATTATGCCTTCTTCCCATCCTGTGAAGAGGAGCAGCTATATACAGGTCCACCTGGTCAGAGCAGCAAAGCACTTCCTTTTTGCCTTCTGGATCATCATGCAAGAAATATAGCATCAAGGGGTGAGATGGGCCTGGATTTCAGGTGGTGTGCTCCTTCTACCTACATGGTTTGAAACAGTAGTTCTTGCCAAGGCTTGGTAGACCATTGGCTGTGATGCAAAAGCTGAACCTGCAGCATGATTAGCATGCAGAGCAAATAACTGATAGTATTTCTTTGGTGCTGTGTGCCTGGACTCTTGATTCTGGCATGGTTCTCCACCATACTCCTGGTTGTAACTTGTGTTCTTTTTCTTTCCTGTGCTCTTTTCTCAGGGTGAGCACTTTTTGTGTGTCTCTGAGTTTCTTTGTGGGAGCGATGGAAATTGTTGATAAGGTTAAGTAAAGATAAAACTGGAAGCTGAAAATGAGCATTGTTAACTTCTGCCTTTGGCAGCTGTGGATTGTTCAGACTAAGTGATAGGAACAGAACTCTCTTAGGGTAATACAAATCTGTCATGAGTTTGCCATGGTAATGTGATGGTTGTTGCTCGAAATGAAAGCTGATCTACTGTTTATATTATGGTGATGGCAGTTGGATTTTTGTATCTGTATCAGAAACCAGTTGGTTCCTGGTCCCTACTTTTCTGTTGTCAAATTCTGAGTAAATTTGGTATGGAATATTTGACCTCTGTGTGGCCTGATTCAAGTCAGCTAATAGGCAAAAGAAATGAATGAAAGGTCTGACTGCTGGAATCTTCCGCAGGAGCTAATTAAAGAAGAAAGCAGTGTGAATCACATCTTCCTAGGAATAAGTGTCCCATTGTTAAGTGTGCACTGAAGTCCATCATCATTCAAGATCCTGTGTGGTGCTACACAATGCTCAAACAAGTCACATCTGGATTTGCCAGTGTAGCATTCTTGTCCTTTCCTTGCATTCACAGTTTTATTTAATTTGTTTTAAAATAAAATACTCTTGCTCAGCAGCCTCCACATCTGTTACAGCCCTGCTTCTGTAGCACTTGAAACCGTCAGTCTGCCAAGCTGCATACGGTAGTGCCTTAAGTTATTTTGAAATTAAGAATGCTGGTTTTGCACTAATTGTACAATTATAGGCAAAATGGGAATTTCAGTGGCTGAACAATGACATTCTCAAGTGCAGGAGAGTCAGTGGACATTCCCACACAGAAATTAAAGGGATTTGTGGACCTTCTTTGTTGACCTTTATATTTTAAACTCCAGTGTGAGATTAGAAGCAACTAAAATGAATTAATGGTATTTTATTAAAAAGAAAAATAATGTTTAAGTGTTATTTTTATTACTCTTTGAGTTTATATGTTTTAGTTTTCAATTTTCTTTTGGAAGTTACTGTTGATTTCTTCTCTTTTTGTGTATAGACATTTATACTGAGATGTGTATAGATGTTGCTTGAAATGCAGAATTGATAAGTAACCAGCATTTGTTCAAGAAGTATGTTGCTATAGCTGGTATTTTGATTGCTAACATTAGATTGAAGCTGTTCTTTTAAAAATAGACCTTGCTTAAGGAACAACACACAGAGCACAGAAATAGCAGGACTGGTTTAGTGCTCCCCAGTCCGTGTGCAGTACATCCAGACTCTTCTTAAGGGAGCACCTTGTTAGAGATGGATACATGGAGGTGGATCAAGAGACCTATCAGCATATTCACACAGGCCTTTGTGTGCAACCAGTAGGACCTGACAATCATTATACAATGTGCCTCCTAGGAAACTACATGGTGCTTGTCATGTAGTTTCTGAGTATGTGCCCATGTGCACTGGGGAAAAGAAGAAAAGTTTTTGGGGAAAATAATATGGGCTGAGCAGCATGCTCTAACACACTTAGCCTGTTGGCAGGCTGGCTTCCCTCTTCAGCAGCCACAGCCAGTACTTGTTTCCCTAGACAGCAGAATTCAGTCTGCTTCTCTTTCTCCCAATAACTAATTTGGAAGGCAAAAGTGAAAACCCCTGACACATGAGGTTTAGGTTTAAGTGGAGTTGTGTGAACAGCCCATTTCTGCTGCCTTATGACCTTCCTGTCACATCAGCCACGGTTAAAAGATTCTGACATTTTCAAGGCACAGGCGTTTTGCTTTCAGCATGTTTATTAAGGTGTGAATAAAAAGCTGATGTTGACAGCATTTGCTCACAGGCAGAAAGAGAAGAAACAAAGACAAGTGGAAGGTGTGTGATGCGGTATCCTAATAGAGGTGGCTGATTTCACCTACATTTTAAGATCAGGTTATTCTCAGTGTGTATTGCTAATAGCTGTCTGTTTGCCAGTACCAAAGCTTTCATTTCTGTGATAAGAGTCTTTTGTACCAAATGGTGGTGTAGTATTCAGAATCCTCTAGTGCGATCCCATTATTTAAGGCTCTTGATGTAACCATTATAACTATTGAAGATTGTGGCGGTTTGAGAGTTCCCCGCCCCCCNGGTAAACTGAGATGAGTCATAAACTCTCATTTTCAGCTTCAGATCTGTGGTTGTAGCTCTGGAAGTAAACGTGAGACAGATTTTAAGGATAAAGTCTTCAGGAGTATCTGAAATTAGAAGCTGAGCTGCAGTGGAATGTCAACATTGAAGTGAACATAGGCACTGCTATAAAGTCCTGCTGTCAATTTTAATACGTATGGGCTGCCCAGGGAGGTGGTGGAGTTACTGTCCCTGGAGGTGTTCAAGGAAAGACTGGATGAGGCACTTAGTGCCATGGGTGTAGTTGATAGGGCTGGGTGATAGGTTGGACTGGCTGATCTTGGAGGTCTCTTCCAACCTGGTTGATTCTATGTCCCTACTTCTAGTTAACTATTTTATACTCAGCTCTGTTATAAAGGGATGTTTTTTTTTTTTTTTTCTTTTTTTTCTTTTACATAGAGGAAAAATACAGATGTTGCTGACTTACAGAACTTTTCTTTCTCTTACTTCCAAATGATTATTGTCCGTGCATCTCAGAATAGTCAATGGTGTGGGCTCTGCAGGGATGTTTTAATGAATTTAAGTCAAACTCTTAAAAGAGGTTTTTAATTTAACAAGGACTTTTTAAACAGACATGTCGCATGTATAACAAATAAGTAAATACAGCTATAATGTTTGTCAGGAGCTGCATAATTGTGATAAGCTTTACATAAGAAAGTAAAAACCCAGCTTTTCGTGCTGCCCAGAGAAGTTTGCCTCCCAAAATGTGAGCTTTTATGTGTTTATTATTGAGCTTTTTTTAAGTAAATTTTTTTACATAAATATTTTCTCAATGAAAACTTGCCCTTACCCTCTAAGCCTAATCATCTGCTGCTTTTCTGTTTGACGTGTACTCTGTCAATAGTCACAACTCTTAGCTGGAGGTCTTGCTTCCCTAGTGGGAAACGTACCTCTCTTCTACAGCTGTTTCTCTCAAAGCCAGCAGGTACACTTTTGTGATGGTGGCATTAGTGCCTGCTGAGAGATGCATGTTCTTCTAGCAACTCCAAAAGGGTGAGAGAGTTAGAAAGGGATGTGCTTTCTGCAGCTCATGGGCTGCAGGAAGGCTGTAGAGATGGTCATCACTCCTTGTTTGCAGGCACAGGTCCAGCCCTTATTTTGGCAACTTTCCTTACTAAAGTCCATCCTGCACTCACTTGGTCTTCCTCACCACTCTAGGAGCAAATGCTTCCCTTCAGGCTTCCTAGAAACTTGTTCAGCCTTCTGCAGGAAGAGAGTAAAATGATGTCCCTTACCATTACCATCTCACAGCAGAGGGGAGCAGGAAACATTCTTATCCCTAAACATGCTGCTCTTCCTGAGGCCTTGGAAATTGAAGCAAGAATGGTCTTATCCTCCATCAGTTAGGGGAAAGGTGCTGGGGAGAGGCAGAGAGACACTCAAGCTTCCTTGACCCCAGGAAGGGGAAAACAAAGTGGGTCAGAAGATAACAGATTTATTGATAAACACTGTTAGGAACTGCTGACTTGTTTCTCAACAGAGGTGTATTTTGCTTTTAGTTTTCATGTCTTAACTTTAAGCCTTCACATGGTGCCCGCAGAAAGCACGTGGCTCCTTCTCAGCTGGCATTTTATAAAGTGGCTGTGTGTCTGCCTCTTGGTGCAAGCTCCAAGGTGTGCTTTGCTGCTGTGTGAGTTAGGGAGAGTTTTGATGAGAATGTGATTAATAGTGGAGATGGCTCTTAGAGAAGTTCCTGGAACTACCAGTGACTCTTACTGTAACAGACCTCCAGACAGCATTGTGCAATACTCGGACTGAGGGCTGTAACTCAGTTGTTTAAGTACTTCCTGGATGGATTGATGAATAGATTTATTAGATTTATTATTTTCACCTTTATTGTCATTTTTACTCCTCAGTACAAAAATAATTAAGTGAGAGATTATTCTAATCCACCCAGATAAATCATAGAATCATCGAGTGGTAAGGTTGGAAGAGACCTCAAAGGTCATCTAGTTCCAACCTCCTGCCATGGAACACATGTTCTTGGAAGAGAATTCCAAAGGAAATACTCATTCAACCTTTACTTGTTAGAACCCTTGTCCATCAATATGAAAATTGTAGGCTGAGTATTTTTTGTTTTAGTCATGAATTATGTATTGAATTGTGAATTGAAATAGTAGTCTTCATGGATAGTCCTTGACAAATATCACTGATGTCAGATACTGTTGTTTTCCCAGTGTTTTCTAGATGATAAGGAATACATTTTATCTGGGAGATTGTGCAAAGGAGATTAGCTTTGGCTTTTCTACCTTCCTGTGCGACTAATTTTGCAGCATGATGGTGACTCACTGAATTGCTATCAGAAGCACTGATAGTGATTGCAGCAGTGACATTTGCTTTCTTCCTCCTCCTCCAGAGCTCTGGCTGGTCCTGGACATGGCATCAACATGAATAGTGTCAAGAGGTGGGCAGCTAGAGCTTGTGCCTTCCCTAATGAAGTGTCTGTTGGCAGTTAATTTAATGGTAATGCTGTCACATCTGAAAGGAGATCTGTGAAACAGCCAAAAAATACAGCCCTGGGCGGGAGGGGTGAGCAGTGCTTCCTGCCAGCCCTTCTGCACACTTGCTATCAGCTGGGTTGTGTATGAAAAGTTAATTGCCAAGTTTTTCCTTCTTTCTCCAGGAACTTGAAAGAGTAGTTTGTTCACACGTATTTATCTGTTTTCTTTCCCCATCTCCTTCCCCTGTGCCCTTCACCTCAGATTTGAATGAGTGTGGGCTGAAGCCGCGGCCATGCAAGCACCGCTGTATGAACACCTATGGCAGCTACAAGTGCTACTGCCTGAATGGCTACATGCTCATGCCAGATGGAACCTGCTCGAGTACGGCAAGGCTCCCTGCTTGCTTTTTCTTTTTTTTTTTTTTACCCAAGCTCCTCGAAATCCCTGCTTGAGTTGTCCTGGGAAACTGTAATGAAATGAAGATGAGTCCCAAAGCAAAAGAATAATCTTGCTGGAAATCAGGCAGTTGCACAAGATGAAATTCTTTTCCCTAATGAAATTAGGCTGTACAAAACAAGAGCAAATATTTTTGTTTTATTACAAGCTTCCCCTGAAGCATTCTTCAGTGCTGTAAACATTGTTAATTTGCCTTCAAGGGCAAGTGCTTGTTGTTTTCATTGCAGCGAGACACCTGCAGTTGCTCTGTTATGCCCTTAGGAGTATAAAATCATTAAAGCTGAAGATACTTGTTGTTTGAGTGGTACAAAATTGTGCTGTCATCTCTCTGGAGATCAGCTTCCTATTTGGTCCCATAAAAGTGGGTATTTTGAGTGTCTGGACAGAGAGAAAGGGAGAGAAATTATCTTTAATTAAAGATGCTCCTATTCTAAAATGGCAACATTGTCCAGGAGAGCTTATAGTACATACTGGGCTTGATACTCCTCATAGGAGTTGCATTCTATGACACAGATTGCTATACTTCTGTTAGGCTTTTGGTTTGTTTATTTTTCGTTTGCTAGGGGTTTATTTGTTTGTTTTTGGGAGGTGGGTTGGTTTAGTTTGTGGTTTGTTTTTTTTTTTCCTGTGTAGTTGGTTGGGTTGGGGGTTTTCTTTTGTTTTAGGCTTTTAGGCTTTTTTTTTTTTCTTTCTTTTGTGGAAAGCATATCCATTTGCTCTTTAAAGCATGAATGGATACCTGTCAAATTCAACAAACATTTTCCCACTTCCATCATTACTGTAAGACATTTTAATTCCCCAGAGTTGTTTAATAATTTTAAGGTACTGCTGAGACTCTTCATCTAAATATGCTGAATTATTTCTCTCTAGATGCCCTTTCTTGCTCGATGGCAAACTGCCAGTATGG
The DNA here is from genome assembly GCA_013399055.1 of Ramphastos sulfuratus. Classification (NCBI taxonomy): domain Eukaryota; kingdom Metazoa; phylum Chordata; class Aves; order Piciformes; family Ramphastidae; genus Ramphastos; species Ramphastos sulfuratus. Next base: position 132,081 of record WBNM01002588.1, read on the forward strand.
ATGTGATGTGCTGAAAGGGGAAGTTCGCTGCCGCTGTCCCTCTCCAGGACTGCAGCTAGGGCCTGATGGCAGGACTTGCGTAGGTAGGTGGTCAGTTGTAGACTTCATGTATTCATTTATTTGCTTATCCAAAATGTATTTTATCATTGCACTGGATGCAGTTCAAAAGAGTTTATAAGTAGTGTTCAGAATGCATCATCCATGCACTTTAAAGACTTTACTGGTGAGGATTGGAGTAGGAATGTTGTTTAGGTGCTCTCAAGTAGTCTCTGTCAGAGATTCAGTATGTTCCTCCAGTCCTGCAAGCTTCATCAACTAAAGGTCCCTTCCAACCCAAATCATTCTATGAGTCTATTTAAAACTTGCATGGGCTGCTTGGCATCTAAGCCCTTGGCCCTTAGATTCCTGTTACTTGGTGTTTTTAAATGATTGCTAACAGAGACTGGAAAATACCTGGCTGCATAAAAAATTGAATGGAAAGGTCACCTCTCCCTCAGATCCAGCAAAGTGGTGCCTAGGCTCAGGTACTAGAGAAATAATTTGTGCAAATCATTGAGATGATACTGGAACAAGGTGGAGGGCTGTGCATACTCCTGATATTAATGGGGTCAAAGCAATAGCTCTCCTTCCATACTGTGAGAACTGCAGGTTAAAATAAACTCAGGAGTGTCCAGAAGTCAGCTGTTTTGTTCCGATGTTTGTGCACATGGAAGAGGTGCTTCTGGTTAATCAGACTGCCTTGTGCCACACTCTGGTATGGCCTGGAGAACAGTGTGATGTGTGATTTCATTAGTCATTAGCTATGTGTCCCAACTGGGTATGATGCTTCAGTGATTTTTATTATTGATATCCTGTGCAGTGCTACACTTGTAAACTGTAGCAACAGTTGCACTGAAAGAACGTAAGAGAATGTGCATGTCCTAATTATGCATTTGGGTATCTTGGCTCTCTACAGGGGAGGTAGTTCTCCAAGTGGATGACCCATGCCGACCAAGATTTGGTTGACAGGGCAAGGGACAAATTCTAGATTGTCCAATGTGAGCAGCAGGCTCAGCTCTGAGTCAGTGGCTTTCTAAAGAATGTCTTTGGCATGTCTATGTATGCAAAAGAATGGGCAGAACAGGAGGAAGAAACCCACCATTGTCACGTGCTGAAGGGATTGAATACCAATTACACTGCAGAGAACATGGCAGGCAGGGGTCTTTGGGAGAGTGAGACAAATGGTTTTTAAGTATAGTTTTAAGGAAGTACAGGAGTTTGCTAGAAAAATACTTGCAAGATTCTCCAAGTGTGCATTTTTATATTCAGGTAAGCTTCATGCTTTGAAATAAATGCACTTTTAATGCTGAAGTCTAGCATCGGAACCAGTAATATGAAGCACTTTCACTTCTCAGGTGTAATTTTCTAGAAGAAAGAACTGTGCACCCACATTTCAGTTGAGTGTGCTTCATTCAGACTGGTGTCATAACCTATTTTCAACATGTTTCACAAAAATTTCAGAGTAGTCTTGTACAATACAGGCAAAGCATTCACAGCAAGAGATGTTTGTCCTTCATGGGTCATAACATGATTACTTCCTTTTATTGGCAAGATGCATCTTGCATAGAATCATAGAATGGTAAGGTTGGAAGGGACATGCATCTTTTTTGTTACTTCATTATCAAGTTTGAGTTGTACTAACACCAGTAAATAGCTCCAAGAAACGAAGCTGTTTGGGGCTAAGACTCTACCTTTTCTTCATGGGTACAAGCCTGTCACTGCTGGGGAGGCTGCAGTACAAACAGAAGCATAGATGATGGTAAAAAACATTGAAGTGTGCATTGGCTGCAGCTCATGAAATCCTCATTTGAGGAAAGCTTGAAAGACAGCTGGGAATGTAATGTTTATTTTCAGTGCAGGTGGAAATTCCTTTAGGCATTATTCTATTCTTAGTTTAACCCATGCTGATCATTCTTTTGCCACAGTCAGCCACCAGTCAGTTTGGCTGTGAAGGTAAATCATATAAACTAAAATACAACAAGTTGAAAAAGAATCCAGAAAGTATTTAGCAAAAATACAAATTGACTAATGAATTAATGGCTGTTGACTCAATAAATCAATCAGTATTGCCAGCTTTTTTTGGAGTAGGATTTTAATTTTAAGACCTTGGCAGTATATACATTTCAGCTTCAGGAGGTCTGAAATTATTTGAGGATGGAAAATAATTCTTTTCACTGTAAAATGCTTTCTAGTTGTTTTGCCTGTGTGCAGAAACTTGAAAATATGGGCTTGTAAACCTTTTTTTCATCAGTTTTATTAGTTGTTTAGTGTTTAAGTTGGTAATGTGGTCATATAGCAGGAGAGAAAGCACAGGTTTGTAATTCTGCTTTTCTGTTGAAGACTGAGTATCACATGCATTAGATGCTGTGTCTTCTGCCTCTGGAGCAGCTCTGTGGTCTGGCAAAGTCTGGGCATGCACCTCCATGGCAGACCAGGCTGAGATCAGAACACAAATCACTCCTTCACACCTTGGATTTCATAGGAAGGCAAACAGCCTTTGGGCCCAGGTGTGAACTGACATGGGCCCATGGACTTGGAAGAAGCCACAGTCATTGTACTGTAGGAAACTGCTCATAAGCATTTCCATGGAATCATAGAATGGTTTGGGTTGGAAGTGGCCTCCAAAAGTCATCTAGTTCAACTCTAACTCTCCTGCAGTGAGCAGGGACATCCTCCACTACATCAGGTTGCTCAGAGCCTTGTTAAGCCTGACCTTGAGTTTCTTCAGGGATAGGGCCTCAACTACCTTGCCAGGGCAACCTGTTCCAGTGTTCCACCACCCCTGTGGTAAAGAACTTGTTGCTAACATCCAGTTTGAATCTCCTCTTCTGCAATTTCAAACCATTGCCCCTCTCCCTGTCACTTCAGGCCTTTGTAAAGAGTCCCTCTCCAGCCTTGTGTAGGTCCCCTTCAGGTACTGGAAAATTGCTGTTAGGTTTCCCCAGTGCCTTTTTTTTCTCAAAGCTGAACAATGCCAGATACCTCAGTCTGTTCTTGTAGGAGAGGTATTCCTGCTCCCTGATCATTTCCTGGCCCTCCTTTGGATCCACTCCATCAGCTCCATGTTCTCCTTGTGTTGAGGGCTCCAGACCTGGACACAGTACTTCAGGTGAGGTCTCACCAGAGCAGAGCAAAGTGGCAGAGTCACCTTTCTGGAGCTGCTGGCCACGCTGCTTTTGAAGCAGCCCAGGGTATGAGTTGTCTTCTGGGCTGCAAGGTCACACTGTCTGTTCAAGTCCAGCTTCTCATCCATCAGCACCCCCAAGTCCTTTCCTGCAGGACTGCTTTCTATCGTCTCATCCCCCAGCCTGTATTGTTAATGAGGATTGTTCCAACCCAGGTGCAGAACCCTGCACTGGCTCTTGTTGAATCTCAAGAGGTTCACCTGGGCCCACCTCTCCAGCCTGTCCAGGTCTTTCTTGATGATGTCACATCCCTCTAGCATATTGACAGCACCACTTCTAGCTAATGATTGAAAAGTGGTTTTCCCACCAGTGACAGTCATCTGTCCACCTCTCTTATTGAATGGAAGCAGCATTCAGTGTTCAGCAGTGTATTGTTTAGCAATTCAGTCCTGTCATTAGGATGTCTAAATGCCTAGAAAATGAATCAGTACCACTGCGGTGCTCTCGTCACCTCAAATACTTCTTACTTAGGGAAATTTGCAAAAACGTGAATATGTGCAGAGGGAGAGGCAGGACAAGCTACCTGAGGTTTTAACATAATCCATGCTATGATGAGGTGTAATCAGTAGGGAATCTTTTTCTTACTGAATTGCTTTTGAAGTTGTGATTTAAAGATAAAAATAACAAAGAACTCCAACTAGCTCCTCCTAATCGAGTCTGAAATCTGCAACCTTGAAATAATGCCTTAATAAAGTGCAGAAAATTATGGCTTGTAAGTTAAATAACAGTTAGGAACACAGTGGAATTTGTAAAACTGTTAATAATGCACTCAAAGTCTAAAGCTTCAATAGATTCAAACCAAGAGGCAGATTTATAGAGAAATTCAGGCATGTGGAGAGGTTCCCAGTACTTGCCTTGTTTCTTTCGCATTCAGGCCTTTACTGTGGCACTGTAGAAATGCTCCCATCTGAACATAAAATAGAGCTGTTATTTTGGAGCAGTCTGATGGGCCAGGAATGTGGGAGCTGAGGGGCTGAATCCTTGCTGTCCTCAGTAATTCATGCAGAGTGGGACTGTGCCAGCAGAAGCTACTGGGAGAGCCCAGCCAGCCAGTAATTTATGACTTTTAAGTCACTTCTTTTGGTTGTGGGAAACACAGCTTACAGAATTGGAAGCTCCATCTCCCCTCTTTAGGTGGCTGCCCTAACTAACCAGCAGTTCTATGGTAACATTTTTTTCTGTGCTTTGCAGGGGACTTGGGCTTCTCTCAGCCTTGGTTAGGCCTCTTTCACAACCAGCAGGGCATCAATCACTTGTCTTTGTTTTGCACTCTTGACACCTGCAGCTCAAGTGCTCTTTTGGAAGCAGATTGCAGGGAGAGCAAAATCTTGCTTTCCCATAGATCAAGAGCCTGATAGAGCTGTAGAGCAAAGGCTTGAACTGAGCCTTGTAGATAGCCAACAAGTGTCAGGAGCGGCGTGCGTCAGAGGCAGCTGTGCATGGCAGGCCTCTGCCTCAGTGAGGGATTAGGGTTCAAGCACTTGGCAAGCTCCAGCTTGGTGTCCAAGGGCTACAAAGGGAATGGTAGCCCAGACAGCTTTTTGTCTCTCAGCCTGATCTCAGCTGACCTATACCAGATCACACAGGATTGCATCCAGGCAGGTTCTGAGTATCTCCAGAGAGGGAAACTCCACACCTTCCCTGGGCAGCCTTCCATCACCCTCGCAGTGAAAAAATTTTCCTCATGTTTACATGGTATTTCCTATGCCTCAGCTTCCACCCATTGCCCCTTGTCCTGTCATCGGGCATCACCAAGTAGAGCCTGGCTCCATCCTCTTGGCACTCTCCCTTTACATATTTATAGATATGAATGAGGTCACCCCTCAGGCTCCCCCTCTCCAAGCTAAAAAGCCCCAGCTCCTCAGCCTTTCTTCATAAGGAAGATGTTCCACTCCCTTAAGCATCCTTGTGCCTCTGTGTTGTACTCTCTCAAGCAGTTTTGTCCTTCTTGAACTGAGGGGCCCAGAACTGGACACAATACTCCACATGTGGCCTCACCAGGGCAGAGTAGAGAGGGAGGAGAACCTCTCCTGACCTACTAGCCACAGCCCTTCTAATACAACCCAGAGTGGCATTGGCCCTCCTGGCCACAAGAGTGCATTGCTGGCTTGTGGTCAACCTTCCATCCACTAGGACTCCCAGGTCCTTTTCCCTTTCACTGCTCACCAGCAGGTCAGTCCTCAACCTATACTGATACCTGGGGTTGTTCTATCCCAGGTGCAGAACTCTATACCTGCCCTTCAGTAGCCATACATGTTTTGCCAGTGCATCTCTTGTCACTCGGTGTTTGTAAAGGCATCTGGCACAGGAGGTGTAAAAATATGGGCTCATGACCAAGAGCTTAACTGAGATGACACAGACGGAAGTGCTCAGGTGTTACTGCTGACTGACCAACTTGTAGCCATAAGGATCAAAAATACTTTGGTTAGTCTTTAGTTTTTCATTGTGTGAAAACACTACAGATTGTATTTGAACTGCACCTGGGAGTGATGCAGTTCATTTCTCTCCACAGATATTGATGAATGTGCTTCCGGGAGGGTTATCTGCCCACGGTTTAGGCACTGTGTCAATACTTTTGGAAGCTACATCTGCAGGTGTCATCGAGGCTTTGATCTAATGTACATCGGAGGCAAATACCAATGCCATGGTAAGAACAACTTCTCGTGTGCGTGTCATAAAGCTGCATGTCCTCGAAGGAAACTGAAGGTTTAAATTAAGGTTTAAAGAGGAATGTTTGCTTCTTGTGGCTGAAATCTTGAAGCAGGTTTGTTTAGGTTGCACTGCACTTGTATTTTAGGAAAGAGTGGGTTATAGAAATAGACTGTGAAGAAGAAAGCATGTATTTGGCCCTCATTTTTGTGATTGGTTCTCCTGTAGAAGTTAGTGGGAAAGCAGAGCTAATGACTTCAGGAATTCTTTCCAAAGCCTTTGTCCCCACAGGCAGTTGTAGGTTTGGAGCAGTGTATGAGCTGTGCCTGAGCTGTAAAGCAGGTATGCTCTGGAGCATGCTGCAAGATGTAAGATAAGAAAATGTGGCCAGAGCCGAGCACACCCCAGCTCCTTCCCACCCAGGCTGACCAACTTTTCTTCTCCTGAAAGAGGTGAAGGCAAGGGTTGGGAAATAACCTGTCTTTGTCTGGACATGAAGCTGGAGTATGCCTTTCAACAACAATGTTCCCAGGCCCCGTTGTCTTAGTTTCCCAGGCCTCAACTGGTTGTCATCCTTTCATAGGAAAAGGGAGATAATGAGGCACTGCTTTATGTTTAAGTTTGTATTTTGGAGGGAAATCTACAGAGCACTGCAATTTGGAGATTTTTGCTTCCATCACTAGCACAAAACATGGAAATGCCATGTAAGAGGTAAGTAATTTGGACATGACGTTAAGAAGCATTTTATAAACAAAGTTGATTGCCTGTGTGATTAAGAACATGCATTTTCCTACACTCAGTGTTTATTTCCCTGTCACCCTTAAGAGGTGATTATGAAAATTGTGATCTTCTGTTGAGTTGTGCAGTCTGCCCGGGGCACAACACTAAAGCTGACATCAAGGCACAAGCTGAGCAGTACCAGACTTGCGTGTTGGTCCCTTTTACCCTGATGCTTGCATCACCACATTGATTTGTGACTGTCTGCTTTCCTTATCTTACTGGCAACTCAGTTTTATTAATTTTCTCAAAACTAATAACATTTGTGGTTTTGCAGGGATAAGCAAAAAAGCCTCTTTGATGTAAAGGATTCTTTCTGTTTCAGACGTGGATGAGTGTTCCCTTGGGCACCACCAGTGTGGCAGCTTCTCACGATGTTACAATACACTGGGATCCTACAAATGCAAGTGTAAAGAAGGGTACAGAGACAATGGAACGAGCTGCACACGTATGTAATGGCACTCTGAAAGCGAGCGTGGCCCCTGTCGTGTGTGAATGTGCACGTTTTGAGGTACAGCACTGTCAGGCTCAGCTTCTCCTAACTATTTTTAATATTTAATAAAAGGCCAGGGAGCATAGTCAGAGTTTTCCAAGTCTTAGCATGCCTTGATAAAAATACCTCTCCCTGAGACATTTTAATAATGGAAAGTAATTCACCTCTCCTTGTTCACAGCTTCATTCTAGAGATTGCTTAAGGATGAGAACTGAGGGACCAGGGTAGGTCAGGGCAGACAGTACATGTTACTATAAGACTCTGTTGTTATCTATACCCTGTCACTGTGCCATTTCAACCGCTCACCACATCTGCTCCCCCGCTGCTCCCCAGATGTGAGCAGTAGAGGGAGGACTCCTTCGGAAGAATTCTCTGGTGGAGAATCCTCTTCTTCACCTCTCTCTTGCAAGAAGCAGCCATCCCCTTTGCTACAGAATAGGCCATTAGGGCTCCCCTACATTGGACACCTCTCTGACATCTGCTGAATCTTCTGGAGGACCCTGTGTTCATGCATGGGTTCTGGTCTTGGGTGACTCACTCATCTCCTTAAAGAGCAGTTCCACTGCAAACATGTTTTGTTCGGCTGTAGCTGTCATGGGAAGGTGATCTGGATCTCTCGCAACTTGACTGCCTCAAATTATACATGGATGCACTTCACACAAGTTACTGGGACACAGTCCTAAGGTGTACTTTAAATTTTAATATCCCCTAAAGAACAAAGAGGAGTGATGAACAAGTGGCACCACCTTTTTGCCTGTCATCATCAAACAGTCCAGTGTTTAACAAACAGCAGCTCCTCACTTTAGCTCTGTTGTATGTGAAACACTTGCACGCAAAATATGTGACTGGAGTTCTTACTGAGGCTGTTAAGATCCCTCATGAGATACAGAAGGCTTGTGAGCAAACAGAAAATCAGAAATAATGAAGCAGGCATCTTTGCAGTTCATGTCTGCAGAAACTCCCCTTGTGAAACTAAGCTGAAATTTGTCGTCCTTTCTTTATGACATGCTGGGGCAGATGTATTGTGGGCGCTGTCACTGTGGTGTGGGTGGTGTCCAGTTCACCTCCTTTTTCTGAAAAATACGCCATTTCTGTAGTTTGCTTGTGTTTAACAAAGGTAAAGATCTAAATGAAGGCTGTTGGCTTCAGTTCAATCTCTTTAAAATTAATGCTTAGTGACAAGGAAAAAAATTTAGAAGTGGGGGGTCTGAAAGAGAACTTTCTTAAGCCAAAGGTACCTGTCTGCCCACCTATGACCACAATGGCTGTAACACTGGAGTCTTACTAAACTCACCTCTGTTCCTGAGTGCAGACTTGTCCAGTCTAGAGAGCTTCATAATACACATCTTCCTGTCCATGTTTTTTTACTAACAGCAAGGTTTATATAAGTATTACCACCGCTGAGAGAGAGGTGGGGATTGAATGCCTTCAAGTCATTCTAAATCACCTGTAAACTACTGCAATGAGAAATAGCATCTAAAGGGATGCGATCATTCAGAAGTGCTGATGCTAAAGCATGTTTCTATTAGTGGATCTATTCAGAGGAAGAGAAATCATTTCAGCAAAGACTCTCCGTGTCGTAATGAAATATATTGTTATGTTAATGGAGAGAAAGAGAGACTCAGATGTCCATATAGGTCCCATTTTGATTCTCTTTGCAGTTATTCCTAATGTTATGATTGAACCACCTGGTCCATATCATAAATTCAAGGGCAACAGCACACTCCCTAAGGGAGGCAGTGGTATAACCAATAGGATTCCTGATGTTGGAGGCATGAGGCAACCTCTCAAACCACCACATGTACTTGCTATTGTTACAGAAAGGCCAGTGACCAAGCCAACAGCTCGACCTACGCCCAGGCCAACAGCTCGGCCAACAGCTCGACCTACGCCCAGGCCAACAGCTCGGCCAACAGCTCGACCTACGCCCAGGCCAACAGCTCGGCCAACAGCTCGACCTACACCCAGGCCAACCACTAGATATGTGCCAGTGACAACAAGACCAGTGACAAGGCCTCTACCACAGCCTACAACATTAAGACCTACACTACCTACTCTACCACCACAAAGGTATCCTCTAACAACTGAAGAGCCATTATATGTTCCCATTGAAACTACATCTTCCCAAGGAGTTACAGATGACAACAGGATACAGATAGATCCTCAGAAACCCCGAGGAGATGTCTTCAGTAAGTAATTTTACATATCCTTTCATTTATCAGAACTGTTGATGCAGTGAGGTGAATGCCATCAGTGTGCTGGTAGTTTTTCTTGGAATGCTTTATTAGTGAGAGCCAAGACACAAAACTGAAAGAATTAATTTGGTTAAGGTACACAAATAATTGATTATGACTTAAAACAAAAATGTGTGGAGGAAGTTCTGGGTCAATTCAATAAAAAATGTCATTTTTTTTTCTCCCTGAAATGATTGGTGAGTATGTTGTACTGTACAAGTGCTTAATGACACTTTCAGATGAAAGCTGGGGAAAATGGAAGATGTTTTATTGAAAAACATTGGAATCAAACATAACTCATAGTTAACAAATTCAAACTGCAGAGTGTCAAGATTTGCTTTTAGCATATTTCCTTAGCTTTAAGAATGGAAAAAAATGGGACCATGTCTGATTACTTAAAGACTCCATTATGTCACTTTAGTGTATGAATTCAAAGAGTTTTGGCTGTTTATGACAAAGCAATTGCGAAGTTGTGTATCATAGAGGCTAATTTCCTGGACTGCCTCTGTGGAAAATGGATACATGAAAAGTTGAAGGTAGTAAAGATTCCTATGGCATGAACACATTTGAGAGCTGCTTTGAAGGCCGCAGCACCATTTATGTGCCAGCTTTAGTGCACAGCACAGAAGACATTACTGGCACATGCAGAGTTACACATTCTCTGCCAAGAAATACTCAGCACCTAATTCCATCTTCACTTCTGCTGCTAGAGAGAGGGAAGAGTGTGCTGGATCAGCCCTTCTCCTTCAGCTTGATCTACAGTAAAGCTGCTGAAGCACTGTAGGAAGAGGAAAGGTTTGCTGTCTCAGAGCAGGTGTACAAGCAACGTGGGAGTTTTTTCCAGCTGTTTTGGCATCTGTGTGGTAACTTCTTGGGGTCTCGTAGGTCATGATGAAGTGAAATACTTTGTTGATTGTGGAAAATGGTTTTTTTTTTTTCCCTGTTGACATTTAATCTGTTGTAGTCAATCAGTTTGATAAATTTGCAATAGAGATAGAAGCTAACCTAGGCTTTAGGCAGATAAATCCTGCTACTACTCAGAGGAGCGTGCTTTTGGCTTTTTCAAGGTTGTTTTGTAAACAATCTATATTGTTAAAAAATCTAAAATAATAGAGTTAAAATATAAAAAAACATTTTTATATGTAATTCTAAAAAGAAATACAGTGAAGACTCCCCAATTAATATAATTGGAGCCAATAGTTAAAAATACAGAATTCTGTGGAAATGATTCTAGGCTGTGGCAGTGCAGTCCCCAGGCCGTCTTGCCCTGTGAGTATTCTCTGGAATTTTGTAGCAGAGGAGCAGTTTTCAGCTGTTTCCATGAAGTAATAGCAATCATTTGTACTATTTACAGTTGGTTTCCTGTATTGTCCCTAGAGGCTCAATTTTGAAGCTAATGCTTTCTATACCTGTGCTTCAGGTACAGAGATTTGGCAAGTAGGGAAGTGTTTGTTTCCTGACTGTAAGCTTACGTTTTAAAGAACATACAACAAACACAGGAAAGTTGATCTCTGCTAAGTGTTTATCCACTATTAAGGCCAGCTGCCACCCTTTGAGGTTTGTGATATGCATACACAGCTTCAAAGGCTTCAGTGCACAATACAGCATGGACAACAGGTCAAGCACCAGCAATTGTTACTGAGCAAAACCTAACAGAGACAGCACTGCAGCCAGAAACCACTTGCAATTCTGATCTTCCAGCATTTAGCATCTGCCCAAGACCTCAATATTTAAAGTACTGTTGAAGCTAGGTTATCTTGTGATGCACAGGCATCTTCCTTTTTGCTGCCCTCAGGCTCTGGAGCCTTTAGCCAGCCTTTCAGAGGCAAGGTGACAGCCAAGGCATCTGAAGGGGTGGTACTCCCGTGGGGCAGTCCATGGCAAAAAGGTGGTTGGTGTGCTGTAGACTGACAGGTGTCCTAGTGCCCTAGTCCAAATCCTGCAAACATACTGGTGGTCTAGGATTGGTCCATAGTAGGAGAGGAAGTGAGCCTGAGCAAGGGTACTTGTTTCTTGCAAGCATCTCTCAGACCGTACTTTTTCATTCTTTAACCTTCTCCTTGGTGACTTGTTGCTCCTTACTTTCTCACTTCATTGTTACTTGACCTGCTGTTTGTCCTCATCTTTCACTTCAGAGCACTCCTGAATGTGCTGCTCCACTTGGAATCAGCTGAGGAAGTCATTCTGCCCCTGAGCGCTGGTTAGGCCACATCTTGAGTACTGTGTCCAGTTCTGGGCCCCTCAATTTAAGAAAGATGGTGAGGTGCTTGAACGTGTCCAGAGAAAGGCATCAATGCTGGTGAGGGGGCTGGAGCACAGCGCTACGAGGAGCAGCTGAGGGAGCTGGGGTTGCTCAGCCTGGAGAAGAGGAGGCTCAGGGGAGACCTCATTGCTCTCTACAACTACTTGAAAGGAGGTTATAGCCAGGTGGGGTTGGTATCTTTTCCCAGGCAACCAGTGACAGAACAAGAGAACACAGCCTCAAGCTGTACCAGGGCAGGTTTAGGCTGCATGTTGGGAAGAAGCTCTTCACAGAAAGTGATGGGCATTAGAATGGGCTGGTGGTGGAGTCACCAGCTGTGAGGGTGTTTAAAAGGAGACTGGATGAGGCACTCTGCACCATGGTTTAAATAATTAGAAGGTGATAGGTTGGACTAGATGATCTGGAAGGTCTTTTCCAACCTGGTTAATTCTGTGAGGACCTGTGAAATGGGTCTGTTCAGTGGTGACAAAGAGCACAAATGATAATGTTGATACTGTTACTTAAATGCCTTTGAAGGTTTTGAAAGGTTTTGGGGTGTTACAGTTTTTATCCCTTTCCTAAAAATGTCTGCAGTGACTTTGGGAGATGCTTTTTCAGAGAACAGAAAAATTACTATTTTTTAAAATGGAATTCCTGCACTTGGCCTTTGAACCACTTAGTCAGATGCAGACAGTGGAATCTGGCACTGAGGATAATCTTCTGATATGGATGGGGGGATGGCAGTGAGGCAGGAATGCAGCAATGGCTTAATATTTAACTATTTCAGGACCGGAGAAGAGAAGGCTCTGAGGAGACCTTATTGTGACCTTTCAGTATCTGAAGGGGCCTACAAGAAAGCTGGGGAGGACTTTTTAGGATGCCAGGTAGTGACAGGAGTAGGGAGAATAGAGCAAAACTAGAAGTGGGAGCAAAACTAGATTGGATGTTAGGAAGAAGTTCTTCACCATGAGGGTGGTAAGACACTGGAACAGATTGCCCAGGGAAGCTGTAGAAGCCCCATCCCTGGAGGTTTTTAAGGTCAGGCTGGATGTGCCTCTGAGCAATCTGATGTAGTGTGAGGTGTCCCAGCCCATGGTAAGGGGGCTGGAACTGGATGATCTTTGAGGTCCTTTTCAACCCTGGCAATTCTGTGATCTTTTTTGCTTAGTCTCTAACAAAGAGAATGAACTTCACAATAAAACTGAAGAATTTCTGCTGCCATCAGGGTCTGAGTGACAAGCATGAAAAACAAACCTAAAGACAAAGCAAGACACCATGTATCAGGAAAGTGAGGACAAAATCCTTTATCTGTATTAAGACAGTTCAGCAGTTTTCCTTTTCAGCCCTTAGTGGAGCTGAAGGGATTGGAATTAGGAGATTTTTCTCTTAACAGCTATTTAAAAAAAAAAAAAAAAAAGATTATACATTGACTCTTTCTAGTCCCCTTTTCAATGAGAAGTTCTTAGTGTAGTTAATGCAGTTATGTGATCCCTGAAGCTGTTGAAAAAAAGAAGTTTAGAAGAATGTGGCTTTGTTATTCCTTGATACTACAATAGCTTCAGTTTAATAGCTGCCTGACAAATGCCACTGTAAAATGGATTTGTCTTAATATTGAAGCATTTAAGGTAGGAACTTTCTTCCTGTTTGTACTCTAGAGCTAAATCATGAAATCTTGGAGTGTTACAAGTCACATCATCTGTCATCTTCCAGCTTGTTTTATCGTCATGTCTGCTGTGCCAGCTTCTGAACACTGTTGACTTTAGCTGCCTTCCCCTGAAGCTTGGCTGTCACTGCAGCCTCTGAACAGCTGCTCACAGAAAGGCAGGCAGGTTACCCTTCAGAAAATCTTCTGGAAACATACAGAATGTTTGGTTTAGGTCACAGTTAATGAACCTTGTAACTGCTTGAGAAATGCAAGACTGGACTTTAGAATGGTCATATGCCAGCACCAGCTCTCCCTTCATACACAAACGGTACTGCAGAGGATAGGGCAGTCCAGCAAAGCCCTTCTTGAAATCATTCTGACTGCAGAATTTGAGCCTGTGGAGTTTGAGGCAACATATCTTGGACACCACAGGTTCCAGATAAAATGGTACAGTGTATCTCTCTTTTGCCCCTTCTTAGCTTAGCACCTACCAAAGTCTTGCCTGGAGTAAAAGAGGACATAGTCTTGTTTGCCAAGTCAGACTGACCTCTGGACTACTCTTGCTTTTAGCTATTTCCTGTTAGTTCTGCATGAGCTCCCACCACTTGTGGGTTTTTGTTTTTTTTTTGGAAGTGGTATTTAACTTCCAATCACAGCTAGTCAGTGAAAAAATCTGTGTCCTCTTCTGTTGTTGTTTTTAATAAATGGAGAGCTTGGTCATGATTATTGTGTAGAGTGGAATGGCCTAAGAATGCAGTGCTTGTTGTAAGGCAGAGGACTGTGTTAGTAATAACAGCTGCTAATAATATGAAGCTGCACTCTGTTTTGTTTTGGGTTTGCAGGACCAAACCAGTGATGATTCTGTAATTACAAATAACCTGACAGACGTGCACAGAATCTCTCAATATTCCAAGCCTAGCAATTAGCAAGCAAGTTGAAAGTCCTACTGTTTTCTCAAAGGATGAAAGAGCTGAAAAGCAATCAGCCTTACGCACTTACTCAGTGTTCCTCCTCACGTTCAGACATCTATGAAGGACTTAGCTCATGAACTTTGAGAACATGGCAGTGTTGATGTATTGGCTCACTCGGAGCTTAGAAAAACTCTCCATGAAAAAGAAGCCAAGTTTATATTTAACAAGCTTTATCAAACCATTGAAGTGAAGTGAAAAGCAGGCTGATACATTATATAAAGTACACAGAGAGGGCTTGGAAAGCTTGCAGAAAATAATTGTGCCAAATAGTTTCTCCCACGATCGCCACTCGACACATTAGTGACCGCGGCAAAAAGAAGTGTACGCAGGCATCGTGTTCGGAGGACTGCATCTCCTGCCCTGACTCTTGTCTCCCGTCGAGTGCACATTCCTCTTGTTAGGTCTGAGCACTGAAGTGACTGCCTCAAAGCTCTGCAACACATTCTTCCAGGAGTTCATAACAACAGGGTTTGGAGAGGACTTCAGAGAAATTTTGTTTTATAGAACTTTAATAATAGGCAAGTATATTACCCTAACTTGGGGACTGCTTCTTTGTGTGCATGGTTATGACTCCAATTCTTTGTACAAAATGGCAGTGCATTGGAAAAGAAAGGCCTCGTGTTTCCTGCAGTATTCTCCATAAACAAGAGCTGTGAGACGAAGATCCGTAGGGCAGGCACATAGCTTGAAATTCTGTCCTGTGTGTATTCTACAAATCTTAAGAGCATGGCAGTGGGCTTCCTCCCTGCTCTGTGCTGCACTGGCTCATTTGGAGTCCTCTACTACCTGTGAGGCTGGGGCCTGTAGTCCCCAAGAAACACTTGAGGTGCAGGAGAAGAAAAAATATGGAGGTACAGCATCGTTCAGTGTTAACCTAGATGAGAAAAGGATGCAGGCTTCCTGTCGCTAGTGGGTGTGTGCCCAAGGGTGATGGTACTGTGAGGTTCCTCACAGGCTGGAGTCCTCCTGCAGCTCAGGGAGAGGGCAGCTCGCCTTTCCATCTGCACCCATGGGCTGGCCTCTTTCCATCCCTGTGGATGTGGCAGGTGTAAAGACACTTCAGAAAAGGTTGTGTGTCCGTTTCAGAGCAGCAGTGACAGTACCTTTGTGAGCTGCACTCATCACTTGTGGAGCAAATGGCTGACTTGTTCTTTTGAGTGTAGGAAACAAACTCTCTTTTCCATAGCAAATCTGAGAAGAGGAAAGGCAAGGTGATAGTCCCAGGGGTTACACCATAGATGCGTCTCATGCTGCATTCCACAGGGAGCAGGAGCCTGCAGCATGGATGTATGAAACTCCCCTGAGAAGTGGAACTGCAGTCAGCACTGTCTCACCAGAAACGCCAGTAAGTAACTTAGAGGATGCTGTTAGCTGAGCAGGCTTTGTACTTAAGTGCTTGTGCACAATTTGCTGTCCCAGGCAGCTGGCCCCACTGAGTCCTAGAAATGGAATTACCAATGTTGGACATCCCTGAGCACACCCACTGCAGCAGGCTTTAAATGGTGCCGACAGCTGCTGTGCGTACCACAGCGGTGCTGCTCTGGGCACACATCATTCACAACATCTACTCCACAAGCTACTGCCCATGGCTGTCCACAGCTGTGACACAGTTAGAGCAGTGCTGGCTGTGTGCTGTTACACATCAGAACAGTTTACAGCCCCGTGAACAGCCTGTGCAGGTGTGATGCAGCTGGATGATGTGCTGCTGCAGCTGTCTCACCTGCATCTCAGAGCTCTTACCACAGACAGCAACACACTGATTACAGGTGAAGGATGGGTTCAGAGCATTCCAGTTTTGATCTTTTGCTGCCTGAGGTGAAGAGACTTCTTTACATAACTGAATACAGTGTTTGTGCATAAATGTACTGCAGGGTGATTATTGGCCTAGGTGATGTAGGCTGTGCACATTTGTAAGGTTTCTTTCACGTTAAATATCAACATTCTAATCACATAAGCCAAAAAAAAAAAAACCACCAAAACCCAGATTAAACAAAGTGGCAAGAATATTATTACAAACTACATATCCTTTACTACCCAAACCAGCCTGAAGTGCTCGAGGCTGTTTGAACATTTATATCCTAGACTGCAAGCAGACATAACCCAAAATCTACAAAGGATTATTAAAAAAAAAAAAATCCAATTATAAAAAATGAGTTAATGTTTCCTACAGACTTCAGTCTTCTTAGTTTTACTGTACAAGATTTCTATCCAAGATCTGTAGCCTGTAATATTGCTTTTAAAATACATTAGCATTTGGTTGATTTTGTATCAGGCTGATTACTTTGTCCTAAGTCCAAAATGCAGGAAGCTACTTCATTCTTATTTTTCCATCTTCCTCTGTGTTCTTCTGGCTTTAGAGCAGCTCTTGCAACAGTGTTGTTACACCTAGTCCTAGCTCAAAAGAAGTTCCTTCTTACCCTTGATTGGATTTCCTGAAAACAGGAAGTCCTTTATCTCAGTTTAGAATTGTATATCACTTCAATTCTTGTTCTCACTTGCCTCAGAAGCCCACAGAGACATTAAGATACTTATGCTAGCACTGGAAGTGGAAAATGTGTCAAGGTTATAAGGCCCTTACAAATGCCATAGGTGTCAGAGATGCCTACATCATCTAAGGTACGTCTGAAACACATCACTGTTCTTCTTGACTGTAAAAGAAGCATTTCCAAGACAGCTCTATCCAGTGCAATCTTGTTTCTGTCTAGTTGACATCTGTCCATCAGGCTCGAAAAGAGTGTGTTATTGGCGGAGACCTCCACAGACTGGCATGACACTTTCAGAACTGAGCAGAAGTCTTAGGCAGCTGTCACTCCCACAGAGAGCCCTTAAATTTCAGCTTGTCCTGGCTGCTGTGAATGTGCCATAACCTCTGGGTGCATTAATTACTGAGGGTGTTGCTGCTTCTGGCAGCTGAGAGACAGGAAAGCAGAAAGTGTAATTACAGCTTCCACTGCAACTGCTCCTCCTCCTGAGTATTGTTTAGGGAGCTCTAATCCTTTGCAGGTAGATGGATGTCCTTTCAGCCATGTCTCCAAGGCTGGGTGTCTGTAAACATCTGCAGAAGGTGAGTGGATCAGAAAGTTTGAGCAGGGCTTTAGTATGGTCTGATTTTATTGAGAAACCATTGCCTTATTTAAGAGTGCCTTTGGAGGGGAATAGTGTGCTTCAAGGTTAAAGCTTGTTTTTTGGGTTTTTTTTCCCCCACTGGTTAAAAAGGAGCTTTCATTTGAGAGCCTTTAGCAGGATTGGAATCACCTTTTACAGTGCTCAGATAAATGTTACAACATCAATCAGAAATCACAGAGGCGTACAGTTTATGACTCTTCATGTCAAATAGAATTAAACGCGTTGAATTCTCCCAAGAAAAAGCACAATGCCCAGAGCTGCTCTGCTGGTTTTTATTAAAGATAAGGAAGTAGGTCACTAACTACCTTTATCTCCTTCATTTATGAAAAACTGCTTTTCTAACAGTTCCACGCCAGCCCGGAGTAAGCAATAATCTGTTTGAAATACTTGAAATTGAAAGAGGGATTACCGCTGATGAATTTGAAGCAAACGATGATCCAGGTAAAGATCACATCTCCTCTTCAGGGACTAGAGTTAAAGAATTTGGGAGATTTCTGAGGGTTTTATATATATATATATAATTTTTTTTTTTAAATGCTTTATAAAAAGAAAAACATATCCTCTCCCCTTTATAGTTTTATTTCCTAACAGATTTATCACAAAACCAACACAAATTGTTAACAATAACACTGGCAGCCTTTGCAGTATTTCTCTTTTGCTGCTTCTGCTGCATTTAATTTTCATATGTACTTGCTGGTGTCAGCCACAAGGGAAACTGCTGTAGTTCCAGAACAATCCAAAGAACTTTGTTTTGCCTGTTTTTTGACCACCTGCTCTCTTCTGCCCAGGTGTGCTGGTGCACAGCTGCAGTTTTGATAGTGGACTGTGTGGATGGATGAAGGACAAAGATGATGACTTGCACTGGGAACCAGTGAGAGATGCTTCAGGTAAGAGATAACTGTGTATGATTGCATCCTGTTGAAGAAGAACCACCCAGGCTTGAGGTTGATGACAGTTCTCACATTATAATGAATTTATACAGCTCCTCTTCCCTTTACTTCTGGGGTGTATTTCACACCCACATCTCTTCTGTGTATAAAAACAAAACCTGAGAATTCCCAATGTGAAAGAGCAATTGAGAATTTGCACTTGGATTGTAGCTGGTATCTTTACAATAGAAATGTCTCTGAAAGAATAGTAAATAGATTCAGGAAAAGACTATGTGTTTTAAAAGAAACAAAAATGTGGACTAGAGAACAGCTTTTATTTATGGTGAAACAAAGGTTATTTTTCAAACCACCACACAAGCATAATTATTTTCATATTATAAACAAAATAGTCAAAAGTGCTAGAACTAGTCTTTGTTCTGCTTTAACCTCTGAATTCTAGTCCAAGTCACAGCAATCTTTGTATAGGAAAATTGTTAAGTAACTCTAAGGAAGAAAAGTTAGATGCTCCAGTACCTAAAGGGGGCCTACAATGAAGCTGGAGAGGGACTTCTTAAAAAGGCATGTAGAGATAGGACAGGGGTAATGGCTTTAAACTGAAAGAGGACAGATTTGGGTTAGATGTGAAGAAGTTCTTCATGGTGAGGGTGGTGAAGCACTGGCGCAGGTAACCCAAAGAAGTTGTGGATGCCCCTGCTGTGGAAGTTTTCAAGGCTAGGTTGGATGGGGCTTTGAGCATTCTGGTCTAGTGGAAGGTGTCCTTGTCTCAGGTCAGCAGTGTTGGAACTTTAAAGTCCCTTCCACCCCAAACCATCGTGCGATATAGAGACTTCTGGAAATAGCTGTGTTTGGGATGGTAAAAAGTGGTTGCCATGCATATTACTGGGGAGTGTGTATTAGCCACTTGCAGGACAGAAGACTGGTGTCAGTGCTGGTGGGCAGCCAAAGCAGCAGCCCCTCCCACCATACACCTCTGCTGGTGTAGTCTCAGCACATGTGCACTGCTGGAAGTTGTATTTTGTCCCCTGCTGATTTTGCTGTGTGGCACCGAGAGGCTAGCTGTCCTTGCCTGCCTACCCTTCCCCCAGCACTGCTTGCCCCTAGACTCAGGGATTAGACACACATCTCTGGCTGCCTGTAATGATGGGATTACTTAATCCCCAGGAGAGCAATCTTTGAAGTGCACAATGCTCACATTATGTGAGGGGATGGCAGATTTGGGAAGCAAACCTGCTCTCAAGCAGTTAAATGTCCTGGGTTAAGCTGAGGGAGGTTGAGGGCACTGAGAGCCGTTTTCCTTACACACCACCTCATCACAGACCTCTGTCCTTAGACTGCCAGTGAGGAGACAGTCATTTGCCACCACAGCAGGCGACCTAGCACCTTTTTCAGGCTCTTTAGCTGGCTAAGTGGAAGTGCTGTATTCACTTGACTTGGCAGGCCCCCTCCCCACCCACAGGCAAGCTCTAGTATTTCATATGCTCCTTAAGACACTTTAAAAGCCTCATGAATGTCTCAGAGAGCACAGCCCCTTCGTCCTGCAGATGAGTGAACAGGCAGCTGTCTCCTGCTTTAAAAATGCCCACACAATTCAAACATCTTTTTGAAACAG
This sequence comes from Ramphastos sulfuratus, assembly GCA_013399055.1. Taxonomy (NCBI): domain Eukaryota; kingdom Metazoa; phylum Chordata; class Aves; order Piciformes; family Ramphastidae; genus Ramphastos; species Ramphastos sulfuratus. The sequence continues at coordinate 151,941 of WBNM01002588.1, forward strand.
GAGATTTAGCACCACGGTTTCTGAGCGTCACTCAAAGCATGCTCCCTCTCTGTACCCAAAGATTGCTATAAATAAATTTCCATAATTGTGTTTTATATCTGGCTTTCATTTTTTAAAACTTATTTTCCACTGTGGTGCTTCCCAGCCAGGGACAACCTCACCTTTTTGTTTCCTGTGCACGTTCTGCTGCTGTTGACATAACCTGTTAAAACTAGTCCCTTGAAGTCACCCACCCACTCCCTCCTGTCTGGAATAGTTTGTTGCAAGTATTTATTTTCACAGCTTGTTCCTGAGTGTTTGCTTTCACTTTTCAAAGTTTGCTATTAGTTGGTTTATCACAATCTGCATTTGGAAAGTGTTGTGCTGAAGCCTTATAAGCTTATTGTGCATACAGAAAATGCTGGTGTGAGGGGACTTGTTCCTGCAGCGGCTTGCCTACAGCTAGGCTGGCCTTGTGCTTACCTCAAGCTTTTTGCTATTGATTGGACTTGGTCACTGTAACTATCTGAAAGACGCAGTTATTGAGTCAGGTCAGTGTAGTGATGGAATTGTATCCACAACAAACAGGTGTTAGCTGAACTCTGCTGTGCTCATTGTAGCGCTCAGGGACCTTGATGCAGAAACAATGCATTATAAAAAAAAAAGTAAAAAGGAAACAACAACAAAACAAACCCAGACAAACAAAACTCTTACAGAGTTTTGGACAAAGGGGTCTTACTTCATCTGCCTAAATGCAGATCTGGGGACCCAGGCAGCAGCATAATACCTTGCCTGGTTAAATCTCACTAAGACTGAAGAACTTTCAAACCTCTGTAGAAACAGTGACCTGGACGTGAGGTTGGCTTTCCTTTTCAGTGACAGCTTTAGAGGATTGTGGCTTTCAAAAAGAAAGCTCTGGTTGAGTAGTAGCAGGGTGACAATTTAAATAATTACAGAACAGAAATACACTCTTCAAGTAACAATTTTGTATGTTAAGGATATTAATTAAACCTTCCCAATATTTCTACATTATCACTTTCAACTAAGGGGCCTAAGTACTTGATGTGGGTTTGGAAGTTCCCCGCCCCCCCACACTTTGTAAAATGACCCAGACTAGAACTCAGCCGGCTGGAAGTTTAGATGAAGCTCTATTTACAGCTCAGCACAATGTACAAGCAGATATATACACTATATACAGCAATATTTACAGAAATATACAAGGTAAAGGTAATACAGAAACACAACACCCCTCCCAGAAATCAGAGACCCCAGGAGGGGCTCCCAACCACCCTTCCACCTTCTCCCCACCCCTATACCTTACCCCAAGGTTTTGAGGATCGGCCAGAGGAGGAGTCAGAAGAAAAGTGATTAGTGAAATTAATTTGTCGGAGAGAAGAAGCCAGAAGTTGCAGGATAGCCCCAGACAGTGTATCCCAGAGCCTGTGACCAGCCCAACTCAGACTGCGACAAGCCCAAGTGGCTTATCTTTTTGTTTTGAGTACTATTCCTAAACATCACAGCAAGCCTATGAGTGAAGTAGACATCACCATTGTTTCCTTTTCACAGCCTATAATATAATTTTTCTCTATTAAAATATTCTAATTAGCCTTAAACCAGCACAGTACTACCTTTAACCTAAGTTCACTGAACTGGAATTTTTCAATTAAAAAAAGGTTTAAAAGTTTCATCTCATTAAAAAAATGCCAAAAAAAAAAACAAACCCCAAAAATCTTTGATTCAGACTACGATAAGAATTTTCTTAACATTTTTCTCTATTAAAAGATAATTTTAGTAAATTCAGGTTTGATAGTGACAATCCACCTTGCAAAAGTTGTCATGAAATGTACAAAACGAAAACACAAGTGTGTGTTTCCTTCAAGATAGGAAGTTTCATCTCCTGTAGTTTTGAGTGCCTATGTGAAAGGCTGTGTGGGATTTAGGGAAGCATATGCTGCCTTTCTTTGCTTGCTTATTTTCTTGCTCTCTCTCTCAAGCTTAATGTCTGAGGGGCACCAGACTTGGTATAGACTTGCATAATGGTTAGACGTCACGATCTTAAGATGCCTTCACAAAAACACCTTTACTTCATACATGGTCAGAGAAAATAACAGAGTTTGAATTTAAGTTCACAGAGAGCTTACTGCTGCTGGAGAGGACTTCAGGGAGCGTATGAATTAAAACAGCCACGTGGAAATCATTGCTGTTTCTAGCTTTCTCTATCTAATCCAGATGAAGAGTTTACATAGCTTAACAAGCACAACAGCAAAAACCTGCAGCTTGCAAGGTGCAGAAATGCACACAGTAGCTTTTGTGTCACTGTGGGTGTAGATTCACTCAGTCACCAGTGAAGGAATACATGATGCAGACATGGCAGACACAGCAGCTCTGTGCCTTATTTAAGACTCGGTGGCCCTTGTGGAGCTGTTTTGTACTTTGGGATGCTTCAGTGACTCATGCATTTGTTCCTGCAATAGAATACATTTCTCAAAAGCCCCAACTCTCTGCTTTTTCTTTTGCAGGGGGACAGTATCTTACCATCTCTGACCCCAAGCGCAAAGGCGGCAGAGCAGCGCATCTCATCCTGCCCTTGGGGCACATGGCTCAGGCTGGTGACTTGTGCCTGTCCTTTAGGCATAAGGTGCCTGGGCTGCATTCTGGTGCCCTCCAAGTCTTTGTCAGGAAAAGCGGTGCTCATGGACCAGCTGTCTGGGGAAGAAATGGCGGCCATGGCTGGAGACAGACACACCTAACGTTACAAGGACTAGGCATCAAGAGTGTAAGTACCCATGCATGTGCTGCCCTTTGGCTTTTTTTGCAGTAGGAGCTGAAGACACTTAGGTGGTGTAGGACTGTTTGTCTTTTGGGTCCCATTTCAGTGTTTTACTACTACGAACCCTGCCAGAGGAATCACATCAAGGATAACAGTGTCATTGTGTGTTTTCTTCAAATGAATTTTAAGCAAAAAAGCCTAACCTCCAGCCACAGACAGGCAGAAAATGGCAGCAACGCCTGTACCAAGCTACTTCTCACAGTGTGTTTTAAGGGAATCACCATGTAGGGAAGAGCAAGCTAATGGACAAGGGCACAGGGTACATGGATGTCCCAAAAACCTCTGTCAAGATTCCTCATGAATAATGCTTTAAGTACTACAGTGCTGTGAATTAGGAAGAATCATCCCCTGTAGATGAGTAACAAAGGCAGAGGTAATGGAAAGAGGTTATTTTTGAGAATGCAGGGAGGTTATATGTGTGGAGCTGGGGTCGTTCAGTCTGGAGAAGAGGAGGCGCAGGGGAGACCTCATCAGTCTCTGCAACTACCTGAAGGGAGGTTGGAATGAGGCCTCTTCCAACCAAATATATGCTGTGATTCTGTCTTGCATGGTTTTGTGCTTTTCAGCATACCTGCTGCAGATGACCTAGCTATGCAAATTACGCAAAACAATTCAGTGCAAACAAAAGCAACTGTCTGAAGTGCCATGGAGAAGATTTTCCTCCAAAACTCAGCATTTTTCTTCAGCTTCTGCCTAGCTTTGAAGGTAGTTTCTATTTCAGATCTGAAGCCTGGGTGCTTCAGGGCCTGTTTGACAAATATCAGGTGGTCTGAAAAGGTCACACGTCATTATGTTATGCTGATGGTGTAAGCGGGCTACAACACACATGCAGTATAGAGTTCTGAACTCAATACTAAGGCTGTAATTACTACAGATAATTTTCTGAAAGCCTTCCCTCAGCAATAGGAACAGACAGGTGACCTTCTGTTAGCTGTAAATGAACACCAGTGTGGAAGTTCAGAACAGGTGAGCAATGGAGCAACAGGTGTCGCATTCTTAAACTTAGCAAAAAAGGGTAACACTTTGGGCAATCCTGAGGTCTGTCTCACCTGATAAAGCAGTTTATTAGTGTGTGGCACTCATTTATATCTGGCAGAAAAGAAAATGAGTTTTAGAGACCCCCAAACAATAGCAGTAGGCCCCTGCCTCTCTTACCTACCTCAGCTGGAGCTCCCAGTGTGGCTTGTCAGGCATAACCAATTGGTGGTCCCTGGACCAGAGCTGCCTCAGGGCACCCTGTGGAACAGCTGAGGTTAGGATCTTTCCCATCCAGCATATGGAGCCAGGGCTGCTGGCTCAAGCCATTGTGACATTTATTCCAGGGATGAGGGAAGGAGAAAATTCTAAGATAGCAGGGGAAGGACTCTGCCACAGAGAGATCAGGAGGAAGGCTGGAAGCAAATGAAAAACAAAAGCAACTAAACAGTAGTGATTTTAGGGGGCACTACTGGAAACCTGGGGAGAATGTGAATGGAGACCAGAATCCTCCTTCAGACTTTCTAATCAATTAGCTCTTTGTAAATTAGTTCTAAAGTACACCCAAAACCTGTTATTTCCCAAAACCAGTTCTGTATATTCAGCACAGTTTCTCTGACCTCCTCCATTCCTACTCCTCTATTAAAAGTGTGTTCTCAGCAAGCTTCCAAATGACTTTTAACTACAGATCTGAATTTCTGACTTATGAATCTTTCCAGTTCATTGATAGCAGGAGACTCTTAGAAATTATTGCCATATGCGTCAAATATTTTTTTAAGTCAAAACCAGTGGCTGCATTAAACAGTATACAGCAGTAGCACAGGGGAGCAACACTGATGTCTGGGAAGTGTTCTGTAGACATTCTGTATATCATTGCTGATTTATGCTCCAGTCCTTCTATCTGAGCTTTGTATTTGTTGAATTTCTCCTACTGAGACAAGATCTAGACTTGTAATGATCTGCGTGCCCAAACCCCCACCACCATGTGTCAATAACCATGAGTCTGCAGCAGCCACAATTCAGAATCATAGAATGGTAAGGTTGGAAGGGACCTCAAGGATCATCTAGTTCCAACCCCCTGCCATAGGCAGGGACACCTCCCACTAGTACAGGTCACTCAAGGCCTTGTCCAACCTGGCCTTGAACACCTCCAGGGAGGGAGCATCCACAACCTCCCTGGGCAACCTGTTCCAGTGTCTCACCACCCTCACTGTAAAGAACTTCCTCCTAATTTGTTAAGCAAAAGATGGATGTTTCTAGTTCCCATAACTAAGGTGGCTGCAAGATGCCTCTGCACCGGTAAGCTCCTCTGGTAGACAACATTTTTCAGCATACGGAGCACTTCATGTGTTTGTCATGAAGGACAATGAAGGCAGTGGAGAATTGATACATACAAAGTGCCCAAGATTCTCTTATGAGAATTTCTTCTAGGTAGATGGTGCAGCTGGACCAACTCTGTCCTCAACTGCTGGTTCTTCACAAAGATCCTGCCAAAGTGAGGAAGGGAGAGCATCACAAACCAGAAAAAAAGTCTTAAGTCTGAGTGCTTTTGCTTTCTTACTGTTGAGAACTCTCTCACCAGAAGCTTCTTTCAAGTGCCTTTAGTTTTGCACTTAAATTGTTCTGTTTCTTTTCCCAGGTTATTTTCAAAGGAGAGAAAGGGAAAGGAAGAAATGGGGACATTGGACTAGATGATGTGATCTTGAGGAGAGGACGCTGCTCTGAAGAGCATTAGCAAAGACAACAGACCAGCACAGTCACCTCCTCTAGCCCTTCTCATGCTAGTCCTACCAAGCTTTGAAACAGCTGCACAAAAAAAGAAAAAAAAGTTGGAGTAACAACTTAGTGGCCTGCTGAGTGCAATCTCACTAAAACTAATCTGACTGAAATCTTACTAAAACCATGGAGAGCGCTTCCCACAATTCAGGAAGTCCAATCCCACGATGGTTGTTTCTATTAATCCTTATCCCAGAATGGTATTTTTTATGTAATAACTTTATCTTCTGTTAAGCCTGGTGAGTGCTCACACAAAGAGCACTTGGGAAAAAGGGAGAATGACAAATGGTGGCAAAAGGAAGCTCCAGCTGCAAGTTTTAGCGTTAAGTGATAGTCATTATCTTCCCATAGTATTTGATAAACAGTGGGGTTAATGTAGCTTCCGAATCACCTCAGATGAATGGAAGCCTGGACCTGAACTCTGGCTTTTACTGCCCTGTGAAGAAGGGTTTGTTTCATAGTAAATAGCATTTATTGTGGTGTGGCATCAAAAAGCAGTCCCACAGAGCAGGCCCTGCAGCCTGCACTACAGCTCTGGTTTGTGCATATTTATGGCTTTACTATTTACAGACTCAAGTTGCAAGGTAATTGGCAGCTGTGCTTCCTCACACCATGGGACAGTTCAGCATGTGCTGCCACTCCGCTGGTCGTGCTATAGATTTGTTACCAAAGTCAGTTAATGGTGCTCACTGAAAAATGCTGCTGCAGTTTTTTCATGTTGTAATTTGCTGAAGGCAAAAGACCAAACTCTTACCTTATGTGAACTGGCATCTGGCAATGCTGTACCAATTTGCATTTAGCTCAGGAGCAAGCCCTAAGCGGCTCTCAATCCTGCAAGAAGCTCCTGGTTCAGTTGGAAGACAAAGCAGCCCGCAGAAAAGAACCTGCATCTTGTAGAATTGAGCCTGCTGTCACCCCAGGAGCGCAGGTGGTACAAGCCTATGTAGAGTACACAGAACAGGTCAGACCTTGAAACACCTTCAGTGATCTTTGTTACATGTCCATATTCCATCCAACCCTTCTGTATATAATAAACATTTTATTATGTAGGACTAGGACAACTTTTAGCTCTAGCTGGAACTAAATATTTATCAGAAGTTTGGACTGATTTTTTACTTACCTATCATGTCTGTGGTGTGCAGTTTCCCAGGGCACTCCTGTTTGGTTTGGGATTTTTTTGAAATTAGGAATATCATCACTGCTCCTAACAGCTACAAATCTGACAAAGGAATTGGAACATTTGAGAAAATGACAAAGAATTGTTAAAATGTTGTTAGTGGCACAGCCTTAAAGCTTGGAAACTGTATACATAGAGAAGAAACAGGTCTCAGAGCTTTTAAATACTACACTACCACATAAAAATCAGTTTCATATCCTGTCGTAAAATATTATTACCAAAAATTCTTGTTAAGCCTTGCACGAAGTCCACAGAGACAAGATTGGAAGACTGTTAGAGGCCAATATTCCAACTCTCTTTCTGACAAAGTGTTCTTTTGAAAATATTTTTCCAGTTTTCCCCTAGGATAAAGCAGAGTGTGTACAGCAGAGGTTTATCTGACTGAAAAAAGTGGGTCCTGGAAAAATCCTCAAACAGTTTGGAAAGGAAAAAAACTGCCGTGCTTCAACTATGATCGTGATTTTTTTTTCTCTTACATTACTTTCAGTATGTCAGAAATGTTTGTGAATAGTTGAAATACTTTGTCCGTATTTTCAAGTAATCAGTAAAGGAGGCTGTTACTTGCTACTCACCAGAAATCTTGTTTTCATTTCTGGATCAAAAACAGATCATTTTTATTGCAGCAAAATGAACCAAAAGGTGACAACTACCTAAAGTGAAGCAGCTCTTGTTACCAGACTGAGAACAGGTCACTATACTATGACAGGAGTGTTGTGTGTGTTGTTCAAGAGGAAGAATGACAATTTTTAACCCAGCTTTTGAGAACAGTCTTACAGATAATTTCAGATCTTCTGCAATATGAAGCGCCCACATTGCAGGAAGCAGCAGCCGCCATAGTTCCATGTGCTACTAACCTGCACCAACTGTTACGTTCTTTGGCATCTAATGAGAGCAACACAGTTTGCTCTCATTCCTCTGCAGTTGATGAAGCTGCTCTTTACCGCATACTGCTACAGCTTTCTGAGCTTGAGACTCCCTGGTTAAAATAGAAACCTGTCTCCTGGCTGTGGAAGACTGAAAGAGTTTTTGTCCCTTTACATGTGGCCCTTAATTCCAAATTTGAATGCTCCAGAAAGTAAAGAGCAAGTGCTGCAGTGACAAGAGGAGGATGTAGGGTGTCTTGTTTTGTGAATGCTTTTCATCGTTATTATCAAACATAATATGCTTTGTAACAACCGAAGTCTCAGCTGACAGGGGGAGCAGTCTTTCTGGCACTGAAGGGGCTGCTGTGGCTGTAGGTCACTCACCTTTGTAGTTGGCTCTGCTGTGCATGTCACCTCCTCCTGGTGTTTCTGAGTGGTTCTGAAGAGACAGGTCAGTGGGTGGTTGAGTTGCACCGATCCTGCTCCAGTTTTTCTTGTGCCCGCCCTTGGAGATCACTCCATGCAGGCACACACCTCAGCCAGGACAGAGCAGATGCTGCCATCTTCATATAAGCCTGGAAAGAGAATAATATGGCCTGAGGTCTTCCTAGGAAGTAGGTTACAACTGTCCTTCCTGCTGAGGGTTTGATAAACAAGTACCTGTGCCCTAAGAGATTCCTGCCTAGACACTTAAGCAAGCAGAAGAAATTGCACTAATTGAACATGAGAACATTTACCAGATATACCATGTAACCTCTTCCCAGCTTCTAAGCATGCGTTTTAAAGACCAGTTAAGCTTTCCTCCCCCAGACTGCAAATAAAGATTCTTCATAAATGATGGACAGGTACTGGGCTCAGCGGCAGTGTGTGCTTACTGCATTTGCTGACATGAAAGTACAGGGGGAGGGACTGAAACGAAACAAGATTCTGTTTCCACGGTCCATTCTCCACAGTCACCTCTCAAAGCCATGTGGTTAAATCACTAGTGAGTGCTCTTCATTCTGGAGAAACACCTCTCCAGGTTTCTTTCAATAAATTACCTCGGACTTCCAGATCAAAACACTGACTTTAATATAGTTGGGCATTACAATAGCCACCCTAGTAAGAGTCAGATTAGCCAGAAGACAAGCCTGAGCAGAAGCGTACTTGTGACAACAGCCTCCACCTCCCTCTTCTATTCTCCTGGAGGAAAGTCTCAACAGCAGCACCTGCCTCTAACCCAAATTCCATGTGTCTCTATATGCACCCTATTACAGGTTGTTCCTTCTGCAAGTGAGGCACAGCAACTGACAAAAAGATTGCTAAAATCAAAGACTTTGGATCAAACTATGCAACATGACAGTCACCTTGAAACCTCTTCACAACAAGAGATAAGCAACAAGATAAACTATAGCTGACCAACAGTTTTAATCAAGGCCCAGCTAAATCCTATGCATTTTTTATTTATACAGAGCTGTATCTCAAACAGCAAATTATGGCAGAGTATCTGGTATTTCAAACATTCTTACTGGCTATTGTATCCTGATGTCCTGTTATAAAACCTTGTGTGACGACTTTGGATTTTCCACACCAATAAAAACAAAAAGAAGAAATGGAGACAAGCAATCATTGGTGTAAACCTGCAACTTAGAAAAAACACAGACGCTTTAGCACCTCCAATCAGAAACTTCCTCAAGCTTTGAAAGTGAGTGGATTCATAGAGCACACCTACTGCATCACAACCACATTCTAAACACCTGTAATACTTTATTTGGTTGAGAGAAAGATGCCCTCTTCAGGGAGGGAAGGCCTTCAGGGACCACAAAGACAACATTGAACAGTAGAGAGTGAAGCACTGTAGCTTCAGCCACCAGCTCTGTGTAGGTTTTCAGGATTCAAAGTCCAAAATAAATCACATTCTAGCTAGAATTTACCAGTTCTCTTTGTGCACTTGTCTGACCTCTTCCAAGCCCAAACTCTGCTCCTTTGCTTTGAATGAAACTGTCCTTTAGACACTGTTCTCACTGGTTACTTTGGGCAAGGTAGCCCATTGTTTGGAAAACAAACGGCTTATTTTTTATTTCTCACTCAAACTTGACAAAGAGCCTAGGTAACATTAGAGACCAGGATAGCTGATCCAATTACCTGACAAGTGCTCGCTGGGCTATTCATGCCAGGCTGCTTCTTTTGTCCTAAGAGATTATCTCTAATTTAACTAACTCCAGAGAACCAGATGAGATTTCACACTTACACATGCTTAATACACATCAAAGGTATAGATCTATCCCTCGTTTTCTTAACAACACGTCAAACAAGTAAAGTGGATCTGAATTTTCTGTATGAAAGCAAAAATAATTCTCTGCTGTATGGGCCAGCCACTCCATCATCATTTTTTCTCAGGTTGCTTCCCAATAGCTGTTAAGAATCAACCAATTCTTTCTTTACTCTTGTCAATATTTAACCTCATTCTGTAGTACACAGGTAGATTGCTTTCTTCTGCCAAGCCCTGACACAAACGCACAGAGTTTGCCTCTCAGTTTGCACAAGTGGCCTGTTCTTAGCATGGCTGCTTTGCAAAAAAGTACATTGCACAATCATATAAAAGGCCAGAGCGAGGGCAGATGGCATCAAAGCAAAAGGACTGGGTGCAAGGGAGGGAGAGTAGCTGTGCAGCTATGGGCCAGTCCTGCAAAAATCCCTCTGAATACAATCCCAAGGATGCCTGGATCCACCACCTCTGGCATCAGTGTCTGGTCCCTGGCAAGAGCTGTGGCTGGTGTCCTCGGACAAGATCGTCCCTCCTTGTACACATGGCTACAACCCTCAGGTCCTGCAAGCTAGTGAAATCAACAGGGAGACAGACCACTGTTTCTTGGCTGTACCTCTGAGATGCTCTTGGCACACGCAGCAATCCAGCATGGAGGGAGAAGGAAGAGTTGCCCCTTGTTTCCCCTCCTGCTCTGACCCTCGTACAGTGTCTTGTCCATCTGGCTCCTTACACCACTTTCCCCATCCACAGAAGCAGCAGAACATGCAGCCTCATGGTAACCGCTGCTGGAGAAGCTGCCACAGTCCACTGCTAAAACACATTTCTTCAGATTCTGTGTCTCGAGTTGTCACACAGCTGCTCCACAATGCTTCTGCCAAAGGAAAAAAAGAAACCCTGCCAATTTATATATGCTTTAACATTGATTTGTTCGCAGCTGAGCACAAGAATACATGTATAGCACAAGTGCTCACAGAAAAAAGACAGAAAGTTGAAAGTACACTCTGATATGTGATCAGTAACAGATCAAAGGCAACATTCAAATTCTAAATAAAGAAGAAACACCTGGATGACTAAAAAGCGTAAAACTTTCTTGCATATGATTTCATTCCAGCAAATGCTGGAACTTACTTGTCTCAAGACAGGTATTTCAGCATGACAAGTGCAAGCAAACTTTCTCCCCTTTCCCCACACCTTTCCACCTATATACAAATACTGAGTGGCACAGCGAAACACACTCTCGCATCCCCAAGTTCGGATTTAGCACAAGCTCAAGAGCTCCTCATCTGGGAGTTCATGCAATGTGTGCCACCTCAGCTGGTGATGGCAACACCAGAGTTCTCAGCAAAGACCATCTTGACTTCCAGCCTGATGCAAGTAGAGAATCAAACCCAAAAAAGCACCAAGCTGTGTCAGCTATGCTTCTAAATGAGGAAAATAACTGGAAGATTGTCTAAGGCAAATAGTTGATTAGTAGGATCCAGAAGGGTGTCCAAGAGAGGAACTTTGACTTTCATTCCTCCCAAGTTCTAAGTTAGCTCAGGAAATACTGTCACTTAACCTGTTTCTTGGACCAGCTGGAAGACGAGAAGTTGTGACCCCATAGGGCTTTTTAAAGTTTCCATTTAGTGTTCTTTCTTAATATCAAATACATAGAATTATTGTTAGCAGCTTAGGGGATCCCTTTAGTCACTGTACTTGGGAGTGTATAAACAGGGCTCCAAGACACTGAAACAGCTCACTAATATTAAGCCCCACAACTTCACAGTGTACACCAATGTACACAGAAACCAGGAACCTTTGTTGCATGGTTAGAAGTGCTACTAAACCGTGAGCAACTCAGTCACCTCCCTGTCACATGCCACTGGTTCTATACTGCTTATAAAAAGATATTTTAATTGGCTGAATTCCATTACCGAGGGCTGACTGCTAAACCTGAGCAATGTTTAATCACCTCTAAGGTCCATCAGGCAGTTTTACAGAGTGCTAGGAGCCCCTGGCACTCTGGCAGCCCAGCTGTGTATTAGCAAGCAGCCTGGCACGCTGGCTGGGAAACTCACTGTGAGCTACTCCACCAGCTTCAATTGGAGTGATTTGCCAAATAAAGATATGTGACTGGGCTTGAAGAAAGTATTTTATTAATGTGAAAAAGAGGCAGAGAAAGTAGAGAATACCTCAAGGGATGTTTTAACCACCATACAGCCTCTGATCAGCTTACACAGACAGCTAGAGAGCTAGACAAAAATCGTCAGGGTTCAAGCATGGCTCAGCCACAGAGCTCCAGGCCGCAGGCCTGGAGCTCAGGCTCTTTGTAACACTATTCCTCATGTTCCAGCAGCCATCCTCTCCCAGGATAGCACCTAGTCCACAGAGTGTGTCTGGCATCACAGCAAACACACACATGGTAACTAAGCTCCAGGCTGCCTGGGATTGTGTGTTCCATACGGCATGCAACTCTTCAATCCTCTCTTTTTTGTCAGAGGTATGAGCTGTGCTACTATGAGCAAATTCAAACTTACATGTTCCCTGATGAAAGTAAGGAGGAGATTTTCCTTCCTTGACATGAGGGACCTTCAGCAGAAGAGACTCCTTCCATAGCACCCTCTGCACTAACTGCTCTGACCTAAATACTCTGCGTGACGCAGCAAGCTCCTAGCATGGAGGTAGAAACTGCACAGCAAATATATCCTCACTACAGGGCAAACTCATCCAAACTCAACAAGGAACTTGGTGAAACTGGAGGAAATACAGAGAGTGCAGGAATTCTGGCAGCTGCACTTACCAGTATGGGACTGCAAAACAACTGGACCCATTTCTGGCCCTGAAATGCTCTGACTTGATGTTGGACTGATGCAACAAGCCAGCCTGCCTGGGACAGCCTGGCAGCACAGCATCTTCAAACCACAAAAGGCTGCCAGCAGTGACTACAAGGTATGCAAAATAATACAGGAGAGGGATTTTCAAGCCTCACTATAAAAAACATCCTTGGAATGATGGCTGCATCCCAACACTGAACATGGATAACCTCTGCTTCATATCTCAGTGACAGGGCAATGGCTCCCTCAGGATGTGTGCACAGACTGCACAAATGAGCTCTATCCTTTGATGACTACATTTTTGGGAAAATGAGCAATGTGCACCCATAAGGGAACTGTACAGTGCTGCCACAGACAGGCACAGGCTGCTCCAGCGGACTCGGAGTTTAACTCGGAGAGTTAAAAGCCTCCATTACCCAGCATTACTGCATGGAGACAGCTTACAAACCAGTTTAATTTGTCTGTAACTTCCAGAAACCCAGACCTCCAGCTCAGCTCTTTTGTCACTGCCACAGTCAAGCAGGGCAGGCTGAAGCTGTTTAGGACCCAGCTGTCACTGGCTTCTGTGGCACAAGAGCAGGTGCTTCATTAATACCATACAAACCACCTTGCTTCTGATTAAAATTAATGCCCTCAGCTGCTCAGAGAAAGACAACTGACTTCTGAACAGGCATCTGGAAGGCTGCTGTGCAGAAAGCAAAGAAAGCAAACAAACCAAGGTTACAAAGGAACTTGGGCAGCCATGAGACAGACAAGCAGATCAGATCCTGATAAAATCGCCATGCTCCTGAGCTGTTCATATGCGTGATTTATCTCAGTCAATTTTTAACAGGCAGTTCCCCTGTTCCTTGCCAAGCAGTTGGCAAACTCACTGCTGAAGAGCTGCACATGCTGCAGTAATGAACACCCAGGCAGCACTTTGAAGCAGAGTTCTTACCCCAAGTGAGAACTGGTGCTTAAAATCCTGCTTCTCCTGTACCTGAAAATGAACAAACTTCTTGTGCCCAAATCAAAGAACTGAAAAACATCTCTCCTTTCTTCACCATATTCTGCTTTGTGCTACTTTTTTTTTCCTCTCTCACTACCTAGGTACAAGATGCCATTGAGGAGACACTGCCAGTCTCCAAAGTGGCTTCTTGACCTACAGCTACCAACATTCAAAGGCTTTCACAAAGTGCACTTGCATGAAACCAGGGCAGTATCAGGGCAAAACAAAGGGAGAGCTCTTACAGCCTCCCATTTCTGCACATTACAGATTTGCTAAAGAGCTTCCAGTCTTGCCCACCATGACACCCACCTGTCAAAAGCTCTTCAACAGACCTGCTAGCAATTTCATAAGCACTGTACTGAAATAGTAGCACTTACCTGCAAAATGCAAACCCTTGACCTGCCTCCTTTGGTTCAGTCACTACAAGCCTCTGGGCTGGTAGAAAGGTTGTGCTGCTCACAGTTAATTCCAGCTGTGGGCTCTATTCCCTGGGCAGTGTGCAAATGCAATGCCCACTGCTCAGCTACAGCACCTGCAGCTGATGCCTGTCCTGTACCAGGGGATCCAGTGCCAAGCCAATACCACTCTGGATGGTCCCTAGATGTGCCATTTTCTTCCAGCAGGAGCGGAGCTCTCCAGTGGAATAAACCAGCAGAGGCACAGCCTGTGTTAACACATGTGTCCTGTCCCACACACTGTGCTGGCTCACTTAAGCATCTCTGCAAGGCATGACAGCAGTTGGCCATGGGCACCACAATACCCACACACTTGACCAGGTCTAACTACTGCCACTACTGCCCCCGGCCTAAGTTAGGGCTGGATTGAGCCACAGGTGTGAACAGATGCAACACTAATCTCTATCAAACCAAACTGGAAAGGACTTCATTTGTTGCTGAGTCTTCATGGATAGACAGTCCACCAAAGAATCACCTGAACTTACAAAGCTTGTCAAGCCTGCACCAGCCACCACAGGATGTGAAGGCAGCCCCAGCACTGGGATCCTGAGAGGAACCAATAGTAGGAGAGCAGGCACTGGCTCTGCTTCTAAGGATAACCAAATCTTTGGTTAAGGAGCAAGTGGCTAAAGAGCATGAATTTAGCACAAGAGCATGTCTTTATCTGGTCCATGGTGAGGGTGTGTGCTGGATGCACTCACTGCAGCACACCATGTAGGCTTACAGCTCCCCAGCCTCTGCACAGGCTACTTCCCCTCCTACCATTTCCTCTTCCTCCTCACACAGTTTTCCAAAGTTTCCCAACTGCACTTTTTCTCCTGTCCTCCTGTTTGTTTCCAGACCATAACTTTTTTTTTTCCCCCCTCTCCATCTCCCAGCTCTGTGTTGCTGCTCTGGCCTTAAACTTTTGACGAAAAATAGGCTATCGAAGCCTTTATCCTCAGCTGCATACTTTTAAGTTTAGCTCCCACCATCACCCAGGAAGATTCATGCTAGGTATGAAGCACTGCACCTGGCAGTGTTTGCAGATCCTGCCCAAACAATAATAAAGCTTCTTTGCCTCAGGACCTGCTGGACCCAAAGACTGTTTTTTCTGGCACAAGAGGCCAGTTTACTCCTCGAGATAAATATTAAGCAAACAGTATTTTCCTTTTTTTCCCCCTCACTTCACTTTAGGAACTAAGAAGCCAGAACTTTTTCCTGCAGCCACAGTCACACCTCTTGTGCCTGCAACACTGAGCTATTTTTAAAAAAATAATTCCTGTGGTATTTTTCCTACTAGCCATAAAGCAGTGAGGCATTCTGGCAGACACGCATTGCTATTATTACTCCATCTATGCCTTGTGACTATGACCTTCCAAATTCAGAAAGATTAGCCAGCTGTCAAAAAAAAAAAAATTACTGAATTCTCTTTGTAACCCTTCCTCTATCTCTTATTTGCCCTGGGCAGCAGCTCAGACCTGGCAGGGAACCACCATTTAGTTCCTTCTCTAAGACTCCATCACATCTTGGAAATGTCCAAGTTCTGAGTATTGCAACTTGGACCCTCCACATGCTAAAAAAAGGAAAGAAAAGTTTGTGTCTCTTGCCAATGCTTTGACAAGCAAAAGCAGTGAACCAAAACCCATCCATGTAATAATGCCACTTTCTATACCCGAGAAAATAACATCAGTAACTTAAAACAATGAAAGGGCACCTACCACAGCTGCTCCAACAATCACACTGTCCCCTTCATCTCAGGAGATGGCAGGTAAATTGACTTTGTGACTTTGATAGTAGTACTAATAAAGACATGAAGTCCACAGCAAGTGATGATGCAGACCCACGTCATCTTTGGGACCTTGTTAAAACAGTGTTCAGAGATGCAGAGCAGTTGGCTGGTCTCTCTCCCCTGTACTTGGTCCCTGGTTGAAAACATTTAGAGCATTTTTTCTAAGATTTTGTAAAGATAAACAAAGATTAAAGTTAGGGCAAACATCTCTGCCTTCCCTTGCTTTCATTGTTTGAAACTTCTCGTTAAACTTCTCAGTAAGCAAGGTCAGACCCCATCTATTTTCTATTCATACACACAATCTATTTCTGCTTGCCCACTGTCTGTGCCTGGGGAGAGGACTCCCAAGCAATCAACCTTTCACTCCCAGCTCCTGACCTCATTTCTTTTCTCCCGTCCTTTTGCATTTTCCAGCCTTCTGGCCATCTCCTAATGGTGAAATCAGCTTTTCTCCTGCCTCAGCCAAGAGAATAGGCAGTGGCAACATGCCTTTGTGAAGAAGAAATTGCCTCTTGCCGTGTATTCTACCTTCTAGAGCAAGTATGCAGCCATCTGCCCTCCACGCCCTAACTCACTCTTGCTGCTGCCCTCAGTAACACTTGTAAGGCCATACGATGTGACAAGCTCTGCATTAACCCCTCATGGCCCAGGGCTGCACCTTGCCACACTCCCGCTACTGCAAATGCACTTTGAGCCAGAAGGCTCTTTCAAGTCAAAACCTAACTCTGACAAACAGTGAGTCCACCAGCTGGTAACAAGGGATTGCGAGATGTGATTTCAATGCTGTTTTCCCTCTTTGATGACTCCATCTTCAAATTCTGTCCTAGAGAGGTGTTGAAAATAAAGTACAGTGAGATACATGCAGGTCAGAACATCACCCATTGGCACAGCCCAACTGTGTCGCCTCCCTCCTGGAGGTCAGCTACTGACTTCAGAGATGGCAGGACTAAGGTTAGTGTTATCACTATGCTAAGAAAATACATCTACATAAACTCAGCTGACAGCAAAGTTGTAACAAAGGTTTTACTTCAAATGGTGCTGTGATGGCTTTCCATCAGCTGCTGAACCAGACTGTGAATTCCAGCATTTACTCACAAGTAATACTTGATTTTCATGTACGTCAGAAAGGTAAAACTTGGTATGCTTTCTCCACAGCAAGCTTAAGGACAAAATAGGTACTGGGTAGCAGAGCTGTCTAAAGCTGAATGCTAAGAACTGGTGGGTGAGAAAAACAGCAAACAATCAATCAAACAAAAAATCTCCCCAAATTTATCAGCAACTTCTGGCTGGTTTCAGAGAGCAAAAAGGGAAGGATTTCATTCAACAGCAAAAGAGCAAAATCCCAGGAGGAAAACAGTAAGCATTTTTCCCTCCAGTCAATATTACTTACAATAATTACAGTGGTTTATCCAAGTTTCTAGGCCCTTTATTTGGTCTTCCAGATCCTTGAAATTAAAAAAAAACCAAAAACCCAAAACAAAACAATTTTCACTCCCCCCCCATAAAGTTACAGTAAAGTGCAACAGATGACAAGCTGAATATGCTTCTATCAGACAGCTAATTCCAATACTGCAGCTTTATTTATATAGGAAGAACAGCAGATACATAAAGATATTTTTAATGTATACATATTAAAAATATATGCCTATTTATGCTTTTAAGCAAAACATGTAACAAAGGTTGCTTGAGGAGAGCTGCCAAGCCTGGTCAGTGGTGGGAAAGCAGGACCTCCAAAATCCTTCCTCAGGACCTTGCTGGGCAACAGACACTACCTAAAAAGGAACAACCTCCCTAGTGCCAGTTTCTCCCCATTTCACAGGTGTGAATCCTCAGCAGTTTGTCAGGCTTTGCTGGCTGTAACAAAAGCATTCACTCTCCTGACATTCTAAAAGGGTTAAAAGAAACAGAACATCAGCTCTCTAGAAATACCATGTGGAGCGTGCAGACACACCCACCCCACTCTAATTCCAAGTCACAGAAAGCAAAGTTTGTACAGTCCAACAGCTCATCCTGCCTATCCCACTTCTCCTGCAGGACCACTCCAAAACAGCATCTGCTCTGTTACCTGCCTGGTGTGCTTTGAAAGCTCCAGGTGATCCCCTCTTCACACCAGGCATGCAGACTCTACATTGTATGCCCACACTGTGTCTAGCACACAGAGGCTCTGAGCTGAGTTGGGCACCTCCAGGTGGTACCTGATGTAAACAGATGCAGAAGAGCTCAGGCTGTTGTACTTCTCCTGCCCTTCAGCCAAAATTCTTGCTTCAACTAATTTGGAACTCCTCTGCGTAGGAGACCATCTAAAACATCTTTGTACAGTTCTGGTTTTGTCTAATTCCCCTGGCCAAACTTCAGCCCTGCAGGTGTTCTATCTTCCCTGGTTAACAAAGCTTTTTGGTCCCATCATGTTTTTGATGCTGCTCCCGGGACTCCTTTGACATAGAGAAATCTCCTCCTACTTCAGACAGCTGTGGAGCACCAGACAGGACAGCAACTGGTGGACAGGAGACATTTCCACAGCTGGCACTACTAAGACCAGCAAAACGCCCAAACAGGGCTCACCGGTGCAGCTCTGGAGGCCCTACTGAGCTCCCTCTGGATATTGCTAGACTGCTGGTGAAATTGCAGCATGGCCAGACTTTATCATACAATCCATTCCCAAAGTAAGTTCACAGCTGTCTGCCTGCTTTATTCATGGCACAGACAACATCCCACCAAAACCTGCTTCTAGGGTAACTTCAAATATCAGAGAGCTTAAATGTACCCAACGTTGGCTGCCAAGCCAGTCGGTTACAGCCCTTGCTCCCCTTTCAGGCCATGATCAACTACTCCTACAGCCTGGGGATACCAGAGGCAGGGACCACTACAGGGAGAATTCAAAATGATGAAGAAACGAAGGACAAATAGCAACATCCAGACAATGCAGGTAAGCTGTCACCACCACCAGTATTCTGTCTCTTTACTGGGCAAACTCCATGCCCCAAAATTCCCCAAACTCTGAACAGTTACGTGGTGACATCTATTTTAAAACACAATGTGAACTGTATCACCAATCCCACTGTACAAAATGACAGAAGGTTACAGACTGTGCGGTGAGCAGGCAGGCACTGAGGCTTCCTGCATGCCATTCTGCCAAATTTTGACACTGTGCCAAAGCCTGACAGCAGCCCTGGATTACTGCCTCTTAGGTATGGCTCCAGGCTGCTGTTCCTACCACACAATCCCCTGCTGCCCAGCTGTTAGCATCAGCACACTCTGAATGCCAAACACCAAGTTTTAGGTCAGGGTGTGTTTTATGCTACCTCTGTGTTGTGTTGATGCACAAGTGATGCCATAGAGTGGGGTGAGAAAACGCATTGGGTTTTCAGAACAGAAAACACTGAAAGAACTGATGTGAGTTTATCTTGGTTGGGCTCCTCCTGTAGAAGTTGTGTCGATCTGCAGAGTTTCACTGTCAGTACAGGTACTGCTGTCTGCACTACCAAGCTAAAACAGACTAATTAAAATCTAGTTACCTCTCAGTCCTGCCCTCAATGTGTCCAACAAACCTCGAGATAGTTAAGGAAAAACTTGCCCATTTCCATTTTCAGCAACAGTACATGCTATTGAGACTTGTCAGACTGCTGACATCTAAATATGCTTCACCAGCTTCTGAGTTTTGACTGCTTATATTTCCTGAATGCATTATGTCTGCAATTTCCTCCCTCTGAATCACACAGCTCATCTGTGTCAAAATAAATTTATCACCTATTAATTTCCATTGTTCTGCTCAGACAGTTATTCCACACCTCCAGTAGACAAGGGCAATGCAATGGCATGGATCAGGCTGTTAATCTAACATCACAGGGGAGGTTACAGCATTTCCCCGCTCTGCAGTGTGTGCACTTTGCACTCGTAGGTGTCTGGCAAAATACAAACTCAGAATCTTTTTTTCGGTTTCAAGAGAACTTCTCCCTGAGTTTGTGGACTTGGGTGCCCACTTCACTTTCCAATTTAAAGAGAGATTAAGTTTTTCTTGTCCTGTTGCAACTGATGAAAGCTTTCCCCCAAAGAACATTTCACAGAAAGTTAAACCCTACATAAAAAACATTTCATAAATGATGAAAAGCTGTCACCTTTTGTAACTCCCTTTCTAAAGAAAATAACAAAACAGAAAACAAGCCTCTTTTAAAGGAGCAAGAGAGAATTCTTCAAGGAAACTAAATCCACAGATGTGACATAGCAGTGATGCAGCAGCTGGCTAGAGCTCCACTTCTTGACCATCTGCATTCAAAATATAAAAATGTCTTTGTGCTGGTTTGAGGCTAATTGGAATATTTTAATAGAGAAAATTATATTATAGGCTGTGAAAAGGAAACAATGGTGATGTCTACTTCACTCATAGGCTNATCTTCATTCATTTTTTTAGTGTGGAGTAACTCAATGTCTCACAGGAAAGCTCTCCATTTTTATCAACCCCACTGCATCCTGTCTCCCAGCCAAAGCAGACTCTGTATTGCCTTAACTGTAATTCTGCTTGTTACAACCAGAATGGGTGTATATTTCCACGAGAAAGTACTGGCACAACTGGAAAGGAAATGTAGCTATATCTTGCTTCCACCCCAGTGCCTGATTAAGGCAAAAGCTGTATAAATTAATTGTTTTGATGTCTGGGAAATCAGGTGGTCAGCACCAGCTCTCTCCCATCCAAGCATCACTTGACACTGCTGCCATTTGCCTGCAGCAAGCATGGCTGCTCAACGAATGCTGCTGTCAGCACAGCACTGCAGTCTCTCATTCAGTAGTAGCTAATTAAGAATATTTAAGACCAGACCAAAGGCAACTAAAAAGCCTGTCAGTCATCATATACAGTTTCCCAGCTTCTGTCCTTCAACTATATGAACTCATCACAGACCTGCCACTGATAGAACATGCAGTCCTCTTGATTGTACAATGCCTGTAGCACACAGTAGCAAACTCTCCACTTTACTTATCTCAAGGGCAGCATCTTCTCATCCCTAAACTACTCTTAGAGGTGGTTGCTTTTTAGAAGTAACTTTCAATGTTTTCAGATTACCAAAACCCTGTCCAACAGGCTACATGCACGGGGTCTAACACTTCTGGTGCTAGATACACACACAGGACCTAGTACTGTGACCACTACAATGCCAGCTACTATGTTTGTATTTTAAAGTATTACATTCAACAGGAAAATGTTAACTTCTGGATCCCCATACAAACCACAGGATGATTTAATTAGCAGTACTCCACTCTCCTGCTTAAGAACCATGATACTGATGCAGTACTAAGGTAGACAGCTCTCATAGCTTTCATTTGCTGCAGATACTGTGTACAGGTTTATATCAGAAAAATAATTCACTGAAAGCTTTTCAAATATTGGCATTAAACACCATGAAACTGTAATATATTAACAGTTTGAACTACAATAGCATCCAGAAAACCAATACCAGCTGGAACCTCACATAAACATGAGGAAAACACATCTGTCTTCTAAATGGCATATGCTCTGAAGAGTTAGTCAAACCAGGCACAGACAGGAAAAAGAACAAAGCTCTAATAAAGTTAATTGAGCAGCCTCAGCTCAGTGACACAGGCAGGAATAAACTGTCACTCTCCCCAGTTTTATATCCATGTGTTCATGTTGTCTCACTGGTGGTTAAAAGAAGTGGCAGTGAAGCATACCACCCAAGGTCAGCACAGCTTGAGAAACAGGATCTTCACAGCTCACACAAAGAGCAGTTCATAGCATGTGAAGAAACATCGCCACCACTCTTTAAGGCCCAGGTTCTCACAGCTTCACACTCGGATAGCTCTGCCAAAATCACGCTATCAAGTGACAAACTATCGTATCATCTCCTTGACTTGCACTAGAACATGCTCCTGAGATGTGTTCAGGAAATGTCACAGTTACATGCACTCAGAGGTTGCAAAAATAACAATCCAAGGAAACGAGTAAAAAAGAGGTAACAATAGCAGAATTCACTGCAGGAGCAGCAGTGTAGCACAGCAATGACAGAAACTCAAGTCCTAACAAGGTACAAAAGTCATGCAGAACAAACGAACTACTATCAGTGCAGTCAAGAGCACAAGACTGACAAGTAAGACACTGGAGTACATACTCAAGTTTCCTCTTATAGTTGAGTATGAAAGTTTCTGGCCAAAATAATCAAATTCAGCATCTCACTTCAGTGCCCCTTCAGGGGTTCAACTGGTTTCCATTTTAATTGACGATTTTTTTACTCACCATGAATTCTACGAGGAGATACATGGAATGAGACAAATCCAGATTAAAAAAACCAAAACTAAACAATCTGAATTGCTTCTTCATTTTACTTTTCTCCTTCTAGCTCCAAATCTACATTGCTCTTGACAGACATATTTGTGCATGAGACTGTGACTAGATTGGTTCTCAGCTAAAAATGCATAATGACCTTCACTGAGTAGGGCTATCAGACTTGCTCCACTGTTCTGAGTTGTTATTGCAAATGTAATAATTTTTTTTTGGCAGCTATTTACTATCAAGCTTGATGCATTCATGTCAGAAGATTCCCTGTGGTCAAATTTAATTGTAAAAAAGTCATCAGGTGTGACCACAGGCTGAGCAAGAGCAACAGTCAGATCCTCAGAGGTGCTGAAAGGAAATAGAGACAAAAACTGACATGAAATAGAATCTGTGCCATAGAAGAAAACTGGACACTTGCAATCCCCAGGTTTCTAGTCAGCTCCCTGCCTTTCAGCTCCAAGCTGAGTGCACTGCTGCTGGAAGATACTGAAGTCCTGCTCAGTAGTTGTACACAAATTCCATAGACAGTAAGTGAAACAGCTGGATGTGAAAGCTGGCTAAACCCAAAAACCTTAGGCATGATGAAACACAATATTACTATCAATCATACATCTGGTAAACAACAACTGCAAGAGATGATGCTTGCAAAAGCGTAGGCAAAGAAGTTGGAAGAGAAAACCTGTTGTGTTATGTCAATTAACCTGCTTACTCCTCAGGATATCCATATGCCATGCTGGTGTTACATACTTGCCCACAAGACACAAGTGTTTATTTGATGATCTTTTCTTTGAAATGAAATGTTCTGCATGTCACATTTTGAATGCCTTCCCAGAACCAAGCTGCCAGCTTACTCAATGAGAAGTGCAACTCATTCAAGTGTGACTGTGCCTGAGACTTCACAAAGAGGCCAGACCTACCTGGGGGTCTCTGCAAGGCAAACACCAGCTTCAGCACAGGTAGTAAAACACAGGAATACTTCTTCAGCAAATAATTACACTAGCGCAATACTGAGAGAACGGATGCATTCCAGACTTGCACTCAGTTGACAGTTTCTCAATAACAAATTTGTTCAGCAACCCTTGACATTAATCCTTTTGTTCTCTGCACATACGAAGTTGCTCCCATATGTTTTCTGCGGCTAGAACTCCAGGGACTTGTCTGTTACCGGCAACTACTCTAAATACTGAAAAAAGAGCACAATTCTACACTTTGTTTTAACACTAAAAAAACTTTCTCTGCTGACAGTACATTCTGAATGCCCACAGAAACATTTGCCTTTGCAGGTCTCCCAAATTTCCCATAGCTCTTCTTTCCCCTCTGAATGGGTCTGAAGTTCAAACTCTTCCAGTAACACCGTACTGCAACTTCCACCTGTACGGCCAATATTCTCCAGCCCTGCTTATATCTCAAGAGGTCCACTTGGAGCNGACAGAAACTCAAGTCCTAACAAGGTACAAAAGTCATGCAGAACAAACGAACTACTATCAGTGCAGTCAAGAGCACAAGACTGACAAGTAAGACACTGGAGTACATACTCAAGTTTCCTCTTATAGTTGAGTATGAAAGTTTCTGGCCAAAATAATCAAATTCAGCATCTCACTTCAGTGCCCCTTCAGGGGTTCAACTGGTTTCCATTTTAATTGACGATTTTTTTACTCACCATGAATTCTACGAGGAGATACATGGAATGAGACAAATCCAGATTAAAAAAACCAAAACTAAACAATCTGAATTGCTTCTTCATTTTACTTTTCTCCTTCTAGCTCCAAATCTACATTGCTCTTGACAGACATATTTGTGCATGAGACTGTGACTAGATTGGTTCTCAGCTAAAAATGCATAATGACCTTCACTGAGTAGGGCTATCAGACTTGCTCCACTGTTCTGAGTTGTTATTGCAAATGTAATAATTTTTTTTTGGCAGCTATTTACTATCAAGCTTGATGCATTCATGTCAGAAGATTCCCTGTGGTCAAATTTAATTGTAAAAAAGTCATCAGGTGTGACCACAGGCTGAGCAAGAGCAACAGTCAGATCCTCAGAGGTGCTGAAAGGAAATAGAGACAAAAACTGACATGAAATAGAATCTGTGCCATAGAAGAAAACTGGACACTTGCAATCCCCAGGTTTCTAGTCAGCTCCCTGCCTTTCAGCTCCAAGCTGAGTGCACTGCTGCTGGAAGATACTGAAGTCCTGCTCAGTAGTTGTACACAAATTCCATAGACAGTAAGTGAAACAGCTGGATGTGAAAGCTGGCTAAACCCAAAAACCTTAGGCATGATGAAACACAATATTACTATCAATCATACATCTGGTAAACAACAACTGCAAGAGATGATGCTTGCAAAAGCGTAGGCAAAGAAGTTGGAAGAGAAAACCTGTTGTGTTATGTCAATTAACCTGCTTACTCCTCAGGATATCCATATGCCATGCTGGTGTTACATACTTGCCCACAAGACACAAGTGTTTATTTGATGATCTTTTCTTTGAAATGAAATGTTCTGCATGTCACATTTTGAATGCCTTCCCAGAACCAAGCTGCCAGCTTACTCAATGAGAAGTGCAACTCATTCAAGTGTGACTGTGCCTGAGACTTCACAAAGAGGCCAGACCTACCTGGGGGTCTCTGCAAGGCAAACACCAGCTTCAGCACAGGTAGTAAAACACAGGAATACTTCTTCAGCAAATAATTACACTAGCGCAATACTGAGAGAACGGATGCATTCCAGACTTGCACTCAGTTGACAGTTTCTCAATAACAAATTTGTTCAGCAACCCTTGACATTAATCCTTTTGTTCTCTGCACATACGAAGTTGCTCCCATATGTTTTCTGCGGCTAGAACTCCAGGGACTTGTCTGTTACCGGCAACTACTCTAAATACTGAAAAAAGAGCACAATTCTACACTTTGTTTTAACACTAAAAAAACTTTCTCTGCTGACAGTACATTCTGAATGCCCACAGAAACATTTGCCTTTGCAGGTCTCCCAAATTTCCCATAGCTCTTCTTTCCCCTCTGAATGGGTCTGAAGTTCAAACTCTTCCAGTAACACCGTACTGCAACTTCCACCTGTACGGCCAATATTCTCCAGCCCTGCTTATATCTCAAGAGGTCCACTTGGAGCTTGAAAGACTCTGGATCTTCTAGAATAAGTTATAGTAAAAGATTCCTTTTAAATAAGCATAATTTTGTATAATTAATCTGCACAGAAAGCATTTAATTTGCTGTCTTAGATTTCCCCAGAGAAAAACTTTACAGTTCAGATGATCCCCACAGCTAGCATTATAAATCATCATACTTTAATAAGGCAGCCTGCAAGAACGAAGAGCTTCCCACACACTCTAATCAAAACAGAAATGCTGCTGTATACAGCATGCACATAAATTCCAGCCTTCAGCAAAAACAAATCTTGCCACAAGCCAGTCTGTACAGCCAACCTGTCACCTAGGTTCTCTCCATTCACAGCTCTGGTGTTTGACGTGTCTCAGCAACCCAGGAATCATGCAGACAAGCCAAGCTAACCACAGCCCTAGTGACGAGGCAATCTAGTTTACTAGACTTGCCCCCTTTGGAAAACTCTTCCCTAGAGTCCTGTTCTTACCTGTAAAAATCTAGGCTGCCTTCCACTTTTACTAAGACTGCACAGGATTTTGTCTGGTGTACCAGATGTGTGCAGTGCAGCATGTGCAGAGATGCCCACTTGAGCACCAGCTTTGTTCATTTGGTTTGGAGGAGGAAGTTCTCCACCACAATCGTAGCTTGGGGATTTCTTTCATGCAGCATCAACAGCCTTTCATGGCTTTCCCAGTCATGTGCTGCATTGAAAACAATTCCATCGGAGTGGGAGGATAACTGAAAAATATTTAAAATTGAAAGGAAAAAGGCATTTTGGCTCCTAAGCCCAAGCTGGGCACCACATGTTCGGGCATTTGTGTCTCTATCCTTGGCACACGCTTGGCACATGCACACAAGATAGTCTTTTGCACAATGTCACAAGCAATGTTTTCTCAGCAGGTAATCAGTATCAGCTGTGGACTGGACAGACACCCACAGAAAGTTAAGCTTTTTTAGGATGAACAAGATCAACATTTGGTCTGTGTTGAACTGCTTTGTTCTTACCTCCTGACTAATCAGTCACAAGTTCTGAACAAGCCTGTACCATCTTCCCACAACATAAATCTGATCTATCTGACAGGGCACAGTGGCATAATGAAATAATTATTCCCTGTAGCAATTTGTGCTCCAAAGAAACACAGGAATTGTTGTCAACTTGGTATTTTCTCTTGCTAGCTGCCATTTGTACCAGTGCAAGGATCTTCTGGAAGGACTGCATGTGTAAGGCTCGTTGCTTTGAGGAAAGGACAACAGCCTGTCACCCAAACCTATGCTGCTGTAACAAAGAGGCAGTTGTGTTAGGAGATGTGCAGAAACTGTCACATCACTACCTGGTTTGGCAGGACACCAGCCACCAGAGAGTGGCAGGCTCACACTTCTCAGTTTCTCCAGGAAGCAGAGTTCTAGAGGATAATCCTAAAAAAAATGTAGGGAATATATAGTTTAGATTGTCCTTTTCTCCTTCTCCTGCACTAGTTTTGAATTGCCATTCAATTTCAGAGAAGTTGTCATTTGTAGTTCTGTCATTATGTTTGGAAGGATCCCCTTTCCTTTTCCTTCCAGGAGGGAGAAGACAGCCTGTGTTGGTATATGGGGAGAAAATGGGGAGCATGCAGGACAGGCCTGAGAAGGAACCATGGTTAGAGGCTGACCACTTAGTGAACGATAATCCTTTTCTAAGTCTCAAGACTTGCACTGATCGATTGACGAACCGTTGCAGAACATCTGTTACATTCAGTACCTTTGTCTTCTGCATACTCATTTATTTGTTTTCACTTTCATGAGGATTCCAAACTTTTAATCACCTTGATGAAAACAACATAATTTCAACTTCCTTAATACTTCAATTTTAAAAGCTACAATAAAAAATGGCTTTTGGCCCAAACACTGTCGTCTTATAAATATTCCAAAATGTGTTGGGATAATTGCTAATGCCTGATTGCAAGCAAAAACAACCTTGTACTGGATGTACCCATGTATGAGAAATCCTAGAGTTTCCCAAGCTCTGTGGTTATCATAAAAAAGCCCCAACCAACCAACCAACAAACCAAACTCACTCAACCAACCCAGTCATTTGAATAGGTGGTAAAAGTATAAAAGAAAGAGGGAAAGAAAAAGCACTTCTGAAATGCATTGAGTGCATTCTTACAGTATGATTTTTCAGGATTTTGTAGTTTTGAAGGGTAGCCTCACTTAGAGTAAGAGTTGCCTGCTGCTTCTGTGAAGCTCGCATTCAGCTAGATTGGGGGTGGGGAAGGATGATTACTTACTGTTTTTCACTCTAGGTAGAGATTGACAGGCAGGCTTTCGATGTCAGCCAAAAAGCAATCAGCAATTACAAATTGTATTGTGTGATGAAGACCATGCTGTGCACATGTCGAGCATTCTGGCTACGCATCATCTCCTCACCAAGAGTTAACGAGATAATTTTTCTCCTTGGAGGATATGCCACTGCTGAATCCCCCAGTTAAGGGCTGTCTTTGCACAGGCAGTGCCACCCATAGAGCAGGCCCCTGAAACAAAACATTGCCTAATTATAGGCTGCAACTCAACTACTACAGACTAGGAAGGCTCCTCCTCTCTCACAGTAACTGCTTGCAAGTGGAATGTGTTACTTGAACGTGAGCAGTTCCAGGAGCTGTGTGCATACTCTCAAGGCTGTTTACATCCCTTCAACCCATCTTTGGTGGGTGGTCTTTCTCTGTTTCATTTTTGATTTTTTTTCTACCTCTTCCTCTTTCTCTTGAAGTACCATTATTATTATTACTGCTGTTCCTTAGCCTGATTAAGGCTTTCTGTATTTTAAATTTTCATTTAATAAAACAAAACAACAACACAGCAGAGAACCCTCAGGTCTTCAAGTGGATTTAGGGAAAGTTTGATGTTTTGATCATCCTTGCTAATTGTTTCTAGCCTGATCAGAATAAAGCATTTAAAGTACTTAAGCCTATGCCTAACCTGAAGCTAGGAATCATGACAATATCTTCACTCTGACAGCGCCTCTGATCATCTGTGCAAGTATTTCACTGATTCAGTAAAACCATGCAGCTGCTTCAGCTCTCTAAGGTTCCTTATTAAAAAGCACTCTCCCAAAAATTAAATCGGCAGAGACTTCAAGAGGATGTTTTAGTCAGTTCAAGATTTCATGGAGGAAACAGATGCTGAGAATAATTGTTTATTTTTAATCAACTAAAAGAAACCAGTAAGGATGAACCTCAGCAATGAATACCCCATTTAGGCTTGTTCTGTCACACAGGCAGAATGGGTGGTCTGCAGAACAGGTTAACAATTAACACCAGAGGAGTGGCTCTGCCAGTATTTCCCACTGAACCACTTACCAGACTATGTAAATCCGGATCCTTACGAGGACAAATTTTCCAACCTCAAGACCAGGTTTTTTTTGTTTAGCAGCAAATGCGGAAGTCAGACTTCCAGGAACTTGGGTCCTATTTAGACACTTAACAAAGGGTTCAGACTTTTGTTAAGTCCTTTGTATAAGTAACTGAAGACTTCTGACAATTGGCTGTGTCTTACAAGCAGCAGTTTCTCTCACAAGAAATAACCTTTACTTACCTTGGTTCTTATCTAGTGGTACGGACGGAAGACAGATCTGTTTCTGCACAAAAATGCAAGAATCCAATGCTTTAAGAGTCTACTAAGCTGTTACACACATGAACAGGCAAGGCTTTGTAAGAGGACAACATGACATTACAGCAAGTGAACAGGTGGACAGTGAAGATTCTCCTAACCGTTAATGTAGCAGAACAAAGGACTAAACATGCAATTACACTGCTCACCAGCAGGCTAGTGCAAGAATTCAGTCCTTTTTTCCTGCTCTCTACCTCAGTAATGACAGCTGGCTATGCAAAAATGTACAGTGCACATAAAGTGAATACAGGCTTAAGCTTAGCTCAATGTAAGAGCCTGGGAATCATTACTTTCTGATCCCTGGGCCAATCTGCTTGACTCAAGTTTTAGATGTGAATTTACAGAGAGAATACACCATACTTTGATCTTCCTCACATTGAGGAAGGGACTTCCAGTCCCTTCTGCTCAGCTTCACATTCAAATTGGTGACCCATCACTGCTTGCTATGGGTGACCAACCACCCTCAAATACTGTGTAGCATATAATGCTTAGGGGCTTCTCTAGCATAATTTAATCACAGAATGGTAAGGTTGGAAGGGACCTCAAGGATCATCTAGTTCCAACCCCCTGCCATAGGCAGGGACACCTCCCACTAGTACAGGTTACTCAAGGCCCCATCCAACCTGGCCTTGAACACCTCCAGGGAGGGAGCATAATTTTGTTGTCCCAATACATGCTTGCAGTACTAAGAAAAATACCAAATCCTGAAAACACCAAGTCAAATCTGAGAAACTGCTGTGCATGTTCTTCTGTAATTAAATATTAAATGCTTTTATTGCATCAACTACAACAGTAGCTGAAGATCACAGAAAGAAATCAAGGTTTTTTACTAGTGGCAAAGGGTCAGGGAGGATTCACCTCAGTAGTCTTATTTGTAGAGAAGAGCTTCTTAACAGTCTATCATCCTCCCCACCATGGTTTTGCAGCTATCTTTCTAGGCTCCTGAGGGAAGTTAACAATAGTTCTGAAAAGTTCAGAAACACCTCTTACAGCATGTTTAGCAAGGGATTTAAGCTGCAGTTCCTGCATTTATTCCAGGTTCATGCCTCAGTTCCTTATAAACCCTTAAAACAAACAAATCAACTTGTTAAAGGGCTGCAATCTAAAGGACTAATGCCTCTTTCCATTTTCTCAGACTAACTTCGCCTCATTTTTAAGAACCTCCTCCTGCACTTTGGCATGCCCTTTCCCTCCTTGGACATATAGACATCTATGCAGGTAAGGTATAAAAATTAGGTGTACTCAGTTTGCATACTTATTTGTATTTGCATGAGGCCTAAAGGCGAAAACCTTTTAGGGCTCTGTAACCAGCAAAAATTCCATCTGCCAAACACGGTAAAATCCCATTTTGTACTATGGCGTCTCGGTGAGCAGTCTGCCACAGTAGTGTTTATTCAGCCTTAAGTACTTCAAATTATTAGCAAGTTTGCCAAAAGCATGCAGGGTCTGTCCTACAGCAAGCTTGAGAGGATTCATCCAGATCTGGATTCACATGCAGAGGTATCGCAGAGATGAGACAAAATCAGAAGAAGCTTGAATAAAGTGGAAAGTGAAGGGAGACTCTTGTTTTCTTTTGTCATTCACCAGATGACTACCAGAAACACAGGATATATTTAGGTCAGATATAATAAATTCCTAGTACCCACATGTTTAGCTTACTTGCTATTCTGATGGTTTATTTCATGACTGTAATGTGCGGCACATGTAGTTGGCCTGCCTGACTTTTTTTTCAGCAACTGTTTTTTTTACTCCACTACTTAAAAGCAAAACAAAAAAAATGGTGGGGGAAGTGGGGCAGGGAAAAAGCCTCCCACATAAAATAAAAGCAGCCCCTTATCTTTGCCACGATGGGAGGTAACAGTTCATGCCACTGTCTCAGGCAGTGATTACCCTGTCCATGAGGGATGCTGCTGCTCCCATAATGAGCAGTGAGCAAGAAGCAGTAGTCTGAAGCACATCCCTAGGTGTCAGTCATCCTGCCTAGCCAGGAAAGACTAGGTTCTATTCTCATTAGAGAATAACTCCTGTTGCCTTCAACTCCATCCTGCCACCCCCACTGGTCCTCATCCATCTTCATCAAGACTTCTCTTTATGTCTTTCCAAGGGAAACACTGAAGAATTTTCAATTTCTCCCTTCCTCCCACTCTGCACAGCAGCAATCTCATCTCAGCTCAAGATCCTTAGCACCTGCTAATAAGGAAGAAGCAGTTTCAACTAACAGAAGACACAATGACTGCATTGAAAAACTCTTCCAAGAAAGAAACCTATCATGTATCTCTGATCGGGAAGGTGAGCAAAAGGTAAGGGCCTGTGAAAAGCTGAATGAAATCCTGGAGGGAGGGAGAATCTGTAAAGTACACAGTGAAAGCACCATCAGGCAAGATGAAAGACAACAAAGAAACCTGAGCAAATACTGGTTTACCTACAGGACATGAAGAAATGCAGGGCAAATACACACTTGCACATACAGTACCAAGAACACTTAAAAATACTTGGAACAACTGAGCTCAGATATATTGCAATAGCACTAACCATGCTCATTTTACCAGTCTTTCCTTCAAAAATAACTGGAAAATTTCTCTGCATGAAATGGCTAAAGGATTTGTCTATTTCAGTAAAGCACTCAGATTCATGCCTATACAAATATTGCTAAGGAACAATTTCCCTTATTCTAATTCCTTTCAGCTGTTCTAGTGAGGTTCAGAGTACCTTCCAAAATGAGTTGGAAGTTTTACTTTTACAATGATGTTTAAAGACAGCTGTTTGGTAACTATATTGTTATAGTTTTACATATGCTATATATAGCATATAGTTACATGCTAAAATAAACTCTTCATTTTTATTCTTCCAGGTACATATTGTAAATGGGGCATCTTTCTAGATGGGGGTAAGAGTGTCTTAGTTGCTGAAAAGCTGCCTTCAGAGAGCTCTGAACTGCTTCTACACTTAGGGTATATATTACTCAAGACACTAAGTCCCTTGCTTGAAGACATCATCCTACATCTGATCCCGTCTTTTCCTTGGAGGCTGGAGAAACAACATTGCTTGAAAAAACAGCTATAGTTGAAACAAAGATTTGAAATCAGGTATCAGTTCATTCAAATTTCAAAGGGTTTGAGAAAAGTTATACTTAGGGCAGGAACTGAACTGAGGCAAATGAAATCAGATGACGTAACAGCAAAAAAGTCAACCATTTTGTGGAAGCTAAATGTTGTCTGCTCACTAAAATGAGGCTTCTGAAACTCCAGCTCTCGACAATACTTTAAAAATAATAATTATAACTGCACAGTAGAAGACACACTGTTACTCCTGTGCTCACTGCTGCCAGATCTATGCACTTACCTCCCAGACAAAATAAAGTTCTCCAAAGGGATGTGATTGCAAAAAAAACTACATCTCTGATTTGTTTTGAGTCAGCTTGCTGTGAGAGTGCCAAGTGAAAAGATTAAGGCTAAAAACCTTTCAACATCTGTTAGAACATGTCAGGAACAACCAGAGGATGAGTGTATTCAGTTTGTGCAAGAACTCTGACAGTCTGAAACTATGGAAAACTGAGTAATAGCAGGATATCACATGCTAATTTACCCAGAACAGTGACTACTAGCAAAGGCTAAATATCACATTTCCAAAATTACTGCTCTAGATTTATCTCTGTTAACAAAAATGACTTTTCCCTTATGGAGTCCTTTTAATACAGCTCTAAAGTGGGGAAAAGGTAGATTGAATAAGAGTAAAGAGATCCATCCAAAAAGCTTGACAGTTCCTAGGTATTTTAGATCATATAAACATATCAAAGAGATTACAGTCCCCTGCTATCCCTTCATGCAGGCCTCAGTGCCTGTATTTCCCTACTGAGAAGCTGTGAGAAAACTGTTAGCAAAAAGAAATTGGTGTCTTACAGCTTCTTGTTTAATGCCTTAACAAGCCATAGCAGGACAAATGAGTGCTACGGAAACTGATCTTCTCTTCTACACCTAGCTACTGCGCACACAAGACAAACTCACCTGAACTGCTAAAAGACATAAAAATCCTCTGAAAATCAAAAATAAACATATTTTCTTATTATGTCCAAACACTGCTTTGTAAGCAAGGCTATGATTTTATTTCTGGTATTCTAGGGTTGTAAAGGTTGGTATTTGGTTACTCTTACAGAAGCTATCAACCTCGAGCGACACTAAAGAGAAGTCAATGAAAATAAACTGTATTTCATTATGGTAACTGCACAAAAGTGTTTGTCAATTTTTTTTTTTAAATAAAAAGCTTTGTAATACAAGGCCCTTTTCACCACTAACACTACATTTTTGCTGTTTATTGTTTGTGGGAATGCTGAAATACATTCAGTAACAGTATTTACTAATGAAAGGATTGTTCACAAAATTGGTGATGGACAAGTCTATTGTTATGTATCTTTGGCTTCCAAGGAAACATCTTGCTCCTCGGAAAGCAACTGGGTTTAAACTGGCAGAGGGAAGATTTAGACTAGATGTTAGGCGGAAGTTCTTTACAGTGAGGGTGGTGCGGCACTGGCACAGGTTGCCCAGGGAGGTTGTGGCTGCTCCCTGCCTGGAGGTGTTCAAGGCCAGGTTGGACAAGGTCTTGAGTAACCTGTGCTAGTGGGAGGTGTCCCTGCCTATGGCAGGGGGTTGGAACTAGATGATCCTTGAGGTCTCCTTCCAACCTTACCATGCTATGATTCTATAATTCTATAAAAGTATTTAGTTCTTAGTGTCTGCATTGTCCTCATACTCACACTTTTTAAGTGGTCACAGTACTCGCTAGGTTTCTTCTATGTACACTGAGTGAAATTAGGCAGTGTTATTAGCTTCATTTTAGCAAAAGGAACCAAGATACTCCAATTATACAAGACATATCAAAAGTTTGTGGCAATGCAGGTAATAATAGTCTGATAACTCAAGCTACTGACACAATCATTGTGGGGTTTTTAAGACATCCAATACCTGTTCTGTACTCACAGGACTTGCATTCTTTTGGTCAGCTCTGCTAACAGGAGCTGATACCATCAGATGCTAAAACTAAAATGATGTAGTGCCAGATTACCCTAGATAGACAAAGACAGAAGCATAATAGTGCTTCAGTTGGGCAATATTAATTTAAAAATTATAAACAACATTTTTCTCTATTGTTCACTGAATATAATTGATCACAGAATATAATTGATCACTGAGCCACTCTATCTATTCTTCACACACACTACTGTGCATTATAAAGCACAGAGACCTATTGCTGGGGAAGTAAAGCTATGTGAATTGCAACAGTGCATTCACTGGCTTCATTCTACTATCATGTGCGAGATTACTACTAGAGGGTCATTTGAACATGGATTTATGTTATGGTCAAACTTTTTGTGAGGAAAAAAACTTTAAAGAAAATGCTCACAGATTGTTTCAGGGGTAATAACGCTTTACTGATCCTATTTTTTGGACCAGCTTCCTTAAGCTCTGCATAAAACTGGTTTACAATATGATTAACAAGAACACTGAAATATGTTCAGCCTAAATTGATGGAATACAGACTCTGGGTATTTTGGTGTTCCTATTTAAAAGGACCAACAGTAGCAAACTTCAAGCCTCATGGTTACTTGAAAGGCAAATGAAGGCCAGTTTAGAAACAGAACACAGTTTCTAGCATCAGCTCTCTACTGAGGCTGGAAATTTAAAAAAAAAAAAAAATCGAAAGAACCCAAAACAAAGTCCAAAAAACCAAAAGACAGTCCTGCCATTACAGTCCGGGAGGTCAAAGGAAAATCTGTAGTTTTGCTAGTCTAATACACAAATGTGATGTTAACTCTGTCAGCACAGATCAAATTTCACTCTTTGCCCTGGAAAGAAACTCTCTTTTGGAAGGAATAATAACTCTTTCAAGAAATGCTTGCGAGTTGGGCCCAAGAGAAGGAATTAAAAATAGCAAGATAAGACTGATGACAGTAAAGTTTCTAACATAACAGTGGGAGAGGCCAATCTGACTCATCAGCAAAAAAAAAAAGATAACTGGAAATGAGAGATTAAAAGGCCACACTCATTCCCACACATTTCCCAGACATCTTACTAACTCAGTCTGAACATATGAAAGCTAAATAAACATATAGCTAGTTTTCATCTTAGCTGAAGAAGCTTAATAAGCTACCCAAAGTGAAAATGCAAATTAAAACTCCCTAATGTTGCCTAGAATATCCTGAACAACACTGATGCCCTGCAAACAGGAATGATGAGTATGTCTCAGGTCACAAAACTAACAGACTCTCACAGTACCTCTCTGAATAGTAACATGAATGACGTAGCTGCTGAAGAGTTTGTAATTTGGGAGGTTTCTGTTTTGTTGAGTTTTTGTCTGATGCAATTCCAAAGGCCAACTAAGAGATGTTCCAATAAACATCTTCCTTTTCTGGCTAGAGTACCAAGGGAAGACTAGATACTGATATCCAGGTCATGAAAAAAATAACATTGCACCACTGTATCTGCAATACAGTGCAATCTGCACCTATGCAGATTATGTCTACACAAAGGCACAAAAGAATGGCAACAAGCTGAAATGTAGTGGTCTTGTTAGTTAGGCTAAGGATAGATTCCAGCTGATGGTCTAGGCTTAAGAGAAATTAGGACAACAAAGTGAAACGAGATGGCTCCAGGAAGCAAGGTTCCTAGGGTAAGGATAACCAGCCTTAGCCTTTACTCAACAAAGTGGACCAAATGGGACAAATACCCAGTAGTAAAAAACACCCAAACAAACCACAAACAAAAAATCAAAACCCAAAAAGCCAACCAATAAATTTAGATGCAAAATGACTAAAAAATCTCAAAGGACTATAATCTTGTCTAAAGAAAGACAGGCTAGTTTAACAGCATTTGTGTTAATGTAGTATCAATACAGTCTGAAACTGCCAAAAGAGTTTTAACTCCTTTGCTCTTTTGAAATGCCTATGTAGGTACCCTGTGGGGAACCAGTCTGTGCTGACAGGAAACTGTAGGCTCAGGTGGCTGGGTAGATTTAGAATGTTTTGAAAGTGGCAGGAAAATGCAGATTAGAAAAGGTTGACTTTTTCAGGCCAGATAGTGGGAAATATTTAGTTTGGACATTTTTCTGCCAGCAATAAAATACATAATCAGGGAAGATTATTTTTTTTTCTCTCTCCTACTAGATCTTTATGGCATCCAGTTGCAGCCTAAACCACAGAATTACAATGGTACAGCTGTACAAAACATGGTGCTATAAATGTACACCTTCAGAAAACCTGGCCTCCAGAAATCTTTCAAGAGCTCTACAAAACCTAACAACTGCTTGGTCTTCCAGAATTTCCAGTCCAAAACTGGTGGTGCACCAAAGCAAATACATACTCTCTAACTGGACCAATACTGCAAAAACTAGATACAGTTCCTTAACGAGAAGTTACCACAAAATGAAAGAATTTCCCTTGTCCCTCAAAAAGGAGATCAGAAGCTAATTTTGTGACTGTCTACCCGACATAACTGAATTAAAATAACTAGGCATAGTATGCCTGTCTCTTTATAAGCACAGTTGTTTCAAAATTGGTGATTAGAGTAGTAAGTACATTTACAATAGTAACTGTCAGTCATGACCAGCTGTTAGCTACAGAGTTTTCTAAGTAGTTCTATTTACATGGGGGAAAAAAAATCAATACTGTTTAGCAGTTCTCAAAACCTCCTGCTTTCAGACATATCCTCTCACACAACTCTTCCTGGAAAATATATGCAAATGTTACATGTAAACATTTACTTAACAGCAGCTTTAAAGTCTTCTGTCTAAAACATACTCATACTCATACACCAATATAATATGTAGATAAAGACTGAACTGCATTATAGCTGAAATCAATAGATATTCAACACTTAAATACTAAAACCAGCTGTATTTGCAAAAACAAGTATTGCTGAAGCTTTTAAATATTTTTCACTCAGAAGATAAGTTCGCTTTTCTAAGCACAAAAATACCTGTAGGAGATACAGAATACTTCCTTCCCTTCCTAGCACCAGGATGCACAACTCTTTTTTCTGATGCCTCCTGTTCTCTGTGCATACAGTTCTTTTCTGAGGACCTGTATAAAGGAGAACAACACATCGAGCTAGAGTTAAATACATCACCTGAACTGCTGCTTTGAGTAAAGCCAAATAGCTGCTTACAACAGGGAAACACTTGAGAAAGGAGTGTGAGAAACTGGGTTAAAAACCTTTCTGTGGTGTATTCTCCCAGATTGGGCAATTCCAGAGTTGTGTATTGTTTCTTAACAATCATGGCTGACAGCCAGTCAGAGATAGAGCTTCTCCACAGAGCTGTCTCATCCTTCTTTATGAGCATTTTTATAAACTGTTAGCCACTTCTGGTGACAAATTCCATATTTTAAGGATGTACTTTTGGTAAAAGGTGGGATGTTCTATTTCAGTTGTTTCTTTTTCCAAAGAGTTTCAGTCAACATAACTAACATAATCTTATTCTGATTCTGGTTTGTGTCTACTCTAACTCTGCACATCTTATTTATTTATTACAAAGCATCTCTGCTGTATCCAAAGTGTAACGTATGAATTAATTCCCTGATGGTATAACTGGTTTTGTTCATTTCCTTTGCTAAAATCACCAATATCCTCTGTGCTTTTCTGTCTGCTGTTAGACCTTTGCAGTGATGTCTTATCTGTCCAAAAACTCACTGCTGAATATGGTGAAAACGTTTGTTTTCCAGGGCCTTGTGTGCCATTTCATAGCGAATCTCTCTGCCACGGCATATCACAAAGTCTTTCTAATTCTCCATGCAGCCAAGTGAAACTTTGATCGTGGTAGATCACATTGTAGTACCTAGAGGCTAATGAAGCTCATTGCTCCTCTCCATTTCCTTCTCATCTAAAATAATTCTTCTCAATTCCCAATTAATTTCAGAGTCTTATTGTCACTCTTACATTACCATAACTGGTTTTCCTGGATTAGAAGTATGTTTTGAGGTAGCGTTCTTGAAAACAGAATTTTTTCCCCCTCCCTAGGTTTTTCCTTCCCTACATTGTTTTTAGAATAATGGACCTGACATCCTAGCAATGCTAACCTGGGATTTTGAGGGGAAGGGGGCCTTTTTACATCCAAAAGGCAATACTTGTCTGAATCACATTTATTCTTAGCTTCTTAGCAACAAAGAGATGCCAATCCTGTTTCTTTTGGTGCTTTCAACACATCTGGTTGTCTAGTGCAAAGTAATTTCTGCATCTCCAGTGCAGAGCCACCTCCTGCCCTTTGGGGAAGCCTGCTTTCACTCATCTGCAGCACTTGCATCCAGTTTAGTTTAGAAACAGATTTTGCTGTCTCAATCTGTCAGCTTTAAAGTTCATGTTTAAGAAACAGGACTTAAAAAAAACAACTGACGTCACTGGCTGAAAGAGTAGAGAACCAAAGAGAGCTGTGCACCTCCAATTCACACAAGACTGATTACTCTAGAGTGCTTTCACATGAAAATTAAAATGGGATTGTTCCGTTTCAAGGCATGAGCTTCTATAATGGAAACCTACTGCAATTTGTGTAGTAACTGATCCGTAGTTGTAAGACGCAGCCTGCCAAAAACCCGCCTTTCCGGTAAATAGAATTGTTTTACAAGTTGCTGTGTTTGCTGTGTTTACAGAATTGGAACTTCAAACCCTCCACAGAGGCAGTGGCCTTCTCCACTTCCACAGGATATGACACAACTTGGAGTGACAGCAGCAGCTCTTAACAGCGACCTCCAGTCTGGGACACATCTTTATTTCCAATCCAGGTGAAAATGTGCTTTCTCAAAAAAAACATCATGAAACAAACCCACAAAAAATTCCCATGATACAGCAATTATTGTTTAAAACACATTTTTTTCCACGGGATACACACAGGATACACTTCCACCTTGTTACTTTCTATATTCACAGTAAAATACTTCTGAAGAATAATCTATTTAAGTGCAGCTTAGAGACATCAAGTGGCAGTTTATTTAGTTCTGCAGAAGTATAAGATACCCAGCGCCAGCTGAGTTATTCTTCTTGTGTTCAGACTTGTTCAACCAGTTGCGTACTACATCAATGCTGAATGAGGTTTCTTGGATAGCTTGAAGCTTCACAGTTTCTACCTTTTCCAACTGCAGCTCTAAACAACAGAATAAACACAAAGCACCTGTGCTCTAAATCTTTAGGATAAGACACTGATCATCTGGACATCTTGTAGACTGAAGATTTCATAACGCCCTTTGGATTTGGGATATCCACATTGTAATGAAAAGGCTTCCTTACTCAGATTGTCCTGAATGTTTACAGTCACTTAAATCTGTGGAGAAGGAACAGTGAGGAGACCAGTTGGCTTGATCTTGTTGATCCCTCCATCTAGGATGCAGACCCTTGGATACTTGTTTTTCACTAGATGAGCTGCAAACTGAAACAAATATATCATTAGCACACTTTATATTATAATCCTTAAATTGAATTGAACTTTTGCTTAATTGTCATTACTTATCAGCAAGAAAAATAAATAACAGACTCTAGAAGTCCTTTCTTCGCATCACCTAGACCAACTCAGGAACCCAGGCCTGTCTGTTGAAACAGATGGGATGAATTTGGTGGGCATTCATTGAAGTGCCACACTGATAATGAACTCTCTTCATCTCTGCTTAGGTAGGATTCTATCTCGTTCTAACACGATCATTTAACCTCAAAGTACTCACTGGAATCTCTCAAAAAGAATAAAGTAACAGATATTTTTCTTTGTATTAATCTAATTCCCAGAGGTTTTCTGTAGTTTCCCAAGTTTGATGGCTCAGTCATTTGCTTACCTGTGAAACTTGTACAGCATGACTTGATTTCACAAGTGTCTGATATGAATTTGGTGTCTAGCATGTCGTGGTAGGCCTAAACAGGCCAAATTAGGCTTGTACATGTCCTGGCTTACCCAGGACATTTTTCTGCTCTCCCTCCTTCTGTTTTGGGGAGAGCAACCGTGGGAAAAGGGACAAAGGACCTGGCGCCACTAAGTCTGGGGTCTGGGGTCTGTCCATCCACTGCGGTAAACAGGG
>WBNM01002588.1:191960-277871 GCA_013399055.1 Ramphastos sulfuratus
AGTTCCGATTATTTAATATTAATAAACTATATATTAATATTTTTGTAATATCGTCTCGCAGTAACTAATTACCCCCTCTGTGGCAAGCAGCTGTATTCTGCCCTGCACTCCCAATCTATCCACATGCAGGTTACACAGTACAAGCATGCACACACACACACACACGACACAGGTCCTTGAAGGTCTCTATCCTCAGTTCGTAAACCAAACACAGGAGTTGTCAGTTTCCATGCAACAACTTCATGGAAAAGTTGCTCCACTGATGAAGAAAGAATATTTTGTTCATCAAAATATAATAATGATTGAAAAAAAAAAAACCCAAACATTTTATATCAAAATATGAAATAAAACCACAAAGGAACTCTATTTTCTGTATCATGTGTATCAGACATCTAAATACTGATTGCAGTATCTTAAAAAGCAAGCTACCAAAATGGGTTAATCCAAAGAAACAACAACAGTTTCACCTTATTTCTGACAGCTGTAAAAAAGCCTGCCCTGCTATCTCATTCTTTCAGACTGTTATTTTTTATACTTGACTGAAAAATTAGTACAATTTGTAAAGTCACCAAGTGCTTCCAAATGGGCTATGTAAAACATCTGTAATTACTTTTGACCTTTTAAAATTATTTGTGGTACTATTCCAGAACCCAGCAAAAGCATAATGTCCAAACAACTAACTCTGCACAAACAACTAAATTACCAACTCAAGAACATCAGCAGGCAGCCAGTCCATCTAAATTTAGGACATAGGATTTCTTTCTATATTTACATTCCTTCTAATTACCTTTGATAGTGCAACAGATACTAAGGCAGAACAAGATGTACTACGTGATGACATGATCAAATAAAAGTCTGG
The DNA here is from genome assembly GCA_013399055.1 of Ramphastos sulfuratus. NCBI lineage: Eukaryota > Metazoa > Chordata > Aves > Piciformes > Ramphastidae > Ramphastos > Ramphastos sulfuratus. The sequence goes on from WBNM01002588.1 coordinate 192,820, forward strand.
AATAATTTCTTTAACGAGTAAGAGTTCTCAGTAGCAAAGATAAGAACTCCTTACATAGCCAGAACTTTTGCTTCGAGCTGAAGATATTTTATATGTGCAGGGAATTAGTTACTGGCACTTATATATTGAACATAGCTACCACAGTCCTTTCTCTGTGTTTCAGGATGGTTTTAACCAGAGAGTGAGCAGCTAGTTCATGATCTGTAACCACTGAGAACTTGTTGAGGCAGAATAAGAGGTCACAGGACTTACTTCTGAGTCATACCTGTTTCAGGTACTTGCCTGAGGAAGACCAAAAGTAAGTTCAATCGTCTCTTTCCTCATTAGTCTGGGCCAGTCAGTGCATGACTCCAAAGGGTCAAATGTGAAAGTCCAAACAATCAAAACAGCTAAAGCCAGGCCATGCCAGATTTCATGAGAAAAGTCACTGCCATGCTTTCCTGTTGCTGAGGTCACGTAATATGCACAGAGGTCTCCCCTAGGAGACTTCGACTATCTCTCATTACAATCACAGTCCATAAAGATACAGTGTACTGTAAAATAGTGACAAAGATACTTCTTATTATCAAAAATAGCACTCAGCTGTGCATACCACAGGCTACAAAAATAGTATCTATGCCTCATGAAATACTCCTACCAGGCATCTCCACTTCAAGTGTACATAACACAGTGCTCTCCATCTCTGACTAATGGACAGTGCTCTGTCTTTGACTCTGATGCTGCTCATAGCTGGCAACAAGTGTTCAGACTGCCAGGAAGCAGCCTGTTATTTGTTGAGTGCAATGTCCCATACGTCAATAGAAAAGTTCCACTCTGCCTACTGATAATTTTGCACTTCCGCTATCAAACTGTAAACTCAGCTCCATGTTTTCAGATGCCCTAGGTATAAGATAACTCCCATTCCATGGAATCTGAAAAGAAAATATGCAAACAAAGGTTTGAGCACAAAGGCCTGTGTCCCACTGCATCATAGAACTGCTTTAGTAACCAAGGTATGGCTAGAAATGAAATGTCTTCACTGCATATGACCAGAGGTTCCTTTATAACTAATGGTGAGGAATCCCTCACTTCTTGCAGGCTCTCTGCAAAGTAAGCACTGCAGAATGTGAGGCTGTTGGCAAACAAAAGGCAGAAAGTTCTCACAGAACTGACTGCAGCTATCTACAGGAGCTCCAGTGAGAAAGGCTGCAAATAACAGCTCAAAATATTGCATCTAAACATCTCACCAGGGGAAACCAAGTGAGCAGGGAATGTACTACTAATGGTGCCTCACTATTGTGGGAATTAGCTTGAAGTCAGGGGCCATAAGCTGAGAGCTGCCATCAAACTCCAAATACCAGCCTCCAAGAGCTTTGCACAGACACCTGTGTCCACACTGCCAAGAGTGAAGTTCTAACTCATGGGGTAATAGGATCTGATACAATTAAAGACATTTCTAGTTTAACCTTTTGCCTTCCCACACTGTGTCACTGAAAGTAGAAACAGTAAATCTATAGTAAAGAGTAAATTTAGAAGCAGTCATCTTACTGGCATTGCAGTCTTCCTAATTAAAAGCTTTTGACTTTTCACAGCTCTGTTCCTCAGTACATGCTTGTGCCTTCACCTTCCAGACAGAGCAGTTTGTCACAGACAAGAAAGGGAATTTGTTCACCATGTTTCTGAAACGTTCCAACACCAGCTGGCATCTTTCCCTGCCAAAATACACTGTGTGAAGCAGGTATCTTCAAAACACATGAAAGTGTTACTTTTGTCATGTGTGCTGACAGAGTAGCATGAAAAGGAGGACTAATTGAAATAGCTATGTAGATTTCTTCCACAATGTGACCTTCATTTACATTAAAATATCAGTAACTTAAATCCAAGAAATTAAGAAAGATTTTAAGAGTTTTCAAAAGAGTTGAAAAAAAATTCCACCAGTGATCCAGGGAAAAAAAAAAAAAAAAAAAAGGTGTATTTTAAAAAGCCTGAGGCACTCTTCTAAATTAGTGCCACAAACTTTCTGGAGCAGAAATTGCCACCTCAGACTTCACACATGGGCTCTATTTCCTTTATAAATGCTATTGTAAAGTGTCAACTAGAAGTTTGTAGAAGGTACCTAAATACATAATTTTTGCTCCACTAAATAACCCCATTAACAGAAATATTCTTAATACAGAAGATAACACAGTGAGAGATAAGCAAATGGGTTACATCACCCTTAGCACCTACATTTTAAAGGGATCTACTGAAACATATAAGGGATGTGCACAATTTAATTTCCATTATACAGGTTGATTGCAAATAGAAAGGAACCTCTATCATTTGGAAGTTGATGATACTTCCTCAAATTAATCCTATGCTTTTGCTGACAGTACTTTTGATATATATCTCTTTCCCCACACTTCTAATGGATCACAATCCTCTCTAACCCTTGTTTTTATTTAGGCAACAACACTGCTTGGAGTAAATGGAGTTATGCTTATCTCAAGCTGAGGATTAAAGGAATGCTATGAGACTTAAAAGTTTTTTCCTTTCTGCCTCAGGTGGCCTTTCCTTAAAATGAGATCATCAAGAAAGTTCAGTTGCATCTAGCATTTAAATTGAACTTCCTCTTGCTAATGTCACAGCAAATATTAAATATGAAAGGATGAATGTGTGAGCAACTTCATTAATGACTACTCTGTGATAGCTTTGGTGAAGACTTTGGAAGCACTGTAGTTCTATTAAGTACCCCATCACTCAATTCTATGTAAAACACCCTACCTGGTGAGTGTAACTGAGCCAGAAAATTGTCATTTGCATTTCAAAGCAGTCAGTTAAGCCTCTCTCACGCAGATAGTAAGTCAGGCTTTCAAAGACAAGCAAAATCACAGCAAATTCATATCAAAATTTGGGCAAATATTAAACATTTTAGCCTATATTGGTGCTGTTCTCAACAGACACAGCATAAGAGGACTGCTCCTTTAAGTACCATAAAGAACCTTAATAATCTGCAGGCTGGAGCATTTAATCCAAATGTTTCTCCTACCCTGTTCCACGCAGTAAAATCACAGCTTTCAAGTATGCTGAATGAATTACACCAGGCCCATCACATTTTCAGACTCTCTACAGCAAGGAGTCTAATAACACAACACAGCTTGAGTGGCATGGTTCCCAGCACCCTTGGGGATAGCCATCAGGACTGCTATGTACACATTATTCACTTTCACAGACATTCTTGTGACAGGTTGTAATTAAAGGGCAAACTGGGAGGGAAGGAGGAGTAACATACTTTACCAGAATACCAAAAAAGACTGCTGTGACAAATGTTACCAGGGTATAAATGCTGTATCATACATTGAAAGAGGAAGAAGAAGAAAAAGAGACACTTCAGAAGCTAGAGGAAAATATTAACCAATTTTTGTAATACTCATCCATTGCCACAAGCTTATTATCAAACACATGCTACACAGAACTCTCAGGGGCTGCAGGCTGTTTAGATGGATGATTTCAGTCCAGACTTCAGCACACTGAAAGCATACCACAGTCAAGGCGAGCAGTTCAGAGTTTCTTAAACACCACTTTTCATACAGCACAGAGCAGACCCAGCACACAAGATTATTTTTAGTGAGCTACTTTTTATATTAAAGTGTTCCCAGATAAAAGAAATGGCACATACTAAGGGAATGATAGGCACCTAAAACCTTCTTTACTAATAAAACGCTCTCTAGCTAATTGTTACAGTATTAGTATAAACTAAATGGAAGTATAAAACACAAAGCAAATCTTTGAGCAAAGAGTTAACATGTTAAGAAAAAAGACAAAGAAAGAAGAAAAGATCAAGGAAAAATTCTTCACAAGCAGATGTGGTCAAAATGGAGCATTTCCATTCCATCAGAGACAAAGACAGTACTAACTTCAAGGACTTACATGAAAAGATTTGAAAGCAAGCCTACAAAAATGGGTACTTACTAGCTGGTTTCAGAATCAATCTTACTGAGAATGAAGGTAAGAGCAAACCCTCCAATTTCTCCACGTAACAGCTTTTAAACACCTGCATTTTAAATTTTCCAATTACAAATTATAATTATATAAAAAGTAAATACCCATCTGGGAGGGCACACTTGAAAATGAAAAATCAATGGCAGAGATTAAGCTGTTGTAACATAGCTTATTTATACTGACTGAAGTGTGCAACATTTGGCTTGAATGCAAAACAAAACAAAAAACCGCAAAATTACAAGACCTTCTGAAAGATTCTATCCCCCTCCAAGTCTAAAGAGTTTCCTAGATGTCGAAAAAAAAAATGTTCAAATAAATACTTTTTAGTGAAAAATCTTTCTCTCTGATTTGCAAGACTTTTTACTAATGCTGCCCAAACAGGATTTTTTAAAACGGTGAGGAAGCCTCTGGCAGATCCATCCAGAAACTACCAGCTCTTAAATAGTACTGAGGGCATGCCTGTATGTCTGTTTCGTCCTGTTTCTTCTTAAACTCCAGGACAGAAGTCCTTGGATCTCCCACACAACAGATAAATTCCCTCCTGCAGTAGTCTGTCAGTCAGTCCTCCTCAAAAGCTGATTCAGAAACAGTAGTTTTGGCTGGCAACATCATGACACAAGTCTCCTGGATCTAAACCACACAACTAGCACATTACCATCTCCATTTCAGTTATTATTTTAGATTCTCCAGGCTGGAATAGCAGGAAATATAAAACAGCCCCAGAAAGTGATAATTGTGTGTAATAATGCAGTAGTCTTAAGTGACACAGATACAGTCTAATCCATGCAAGCCCATGAAAGGACAAGGATGCTCTTTCAGAGAGACAAAGAGTATAACCACAGCCAAGAGTGACATGCCTGAATGAAACTGTGGTACCCAACAGCACCATTCCAGCATTCAGATTCACCATGTCCCATCTTTACTCTCCTTACAGATGTCCCAGATGGCTAAGCAGAGTTTAGATCCAGCTTGCCAGCAGACATATTTTTGATAGGCAAAGCTGATAACCACACAATCCCTCATGTCAAAGATTCAAACCTCTGTCTACTAAGGTACACTAACTGGATGTCTACATCAACCAACCAAAATTTCTCAATCCTGTAACTGCTTGTCTCAATAAAAAATGAAGATCTGAATCTATCTGGAGTTTTAGAAATAGCCTTCTTTCCTTGGCCCTTACCTCCCACAAGAAAAAGGAACACTAAAATTAGCTCCTGAGCCTGCATCTTTCATTTCCCCTTTTCCTCTTTTGTATCTAGATGGAAAAAGGAAATTTCTGCTGTACCCAAGGCATTCAGTGCACACTGTCCAAATACACTGATGAGGGCAGAATTACAACAGCATAACACAACTCCTTGCTGACAGCCCAAGTATTTTTGTTGGACCACATGAAGAACAATGTACCTGCAATAGCTAGTCAGTGAAGGAAAACACGACTATATGGTACAATAATAAAAAGTACTAAGTAAAATAATACAGACTTCACAGAATGAAATAATGAAGATTTTACCATGTCTTGGGTAGAGATAGAACTAGCAGGATTGTTCCTGATTAACTAAGCCTTTCAATCTCTTTAAAATACAAGCTTAATCTCTTCCTCTTTAAAGGTAGCAAAGAGGCACCTGATCATTCCAGTAGGCTCCGAGTCTAAATGCAGAAAGGAGGGTAATGCCTTAACAAAAGAAACATGGAAAAAGCCATTTTGGGAATCGTCTCAATTACTGCAATAAGAAAATACCTTCAGCTTTCATTTCACATGTTCAATCAATTTGCCACAGAACATATTTATGAGAAAATGTAGAATCTAAAAGATGAATAGTGGAAACATCTCATGAAGTTTATTGCCTAATTTCTATTTACTTTCATTGTGGACATTTCAGTAAGTCCTAACTAAATGTGTCTCCCTTTAGAAGCATGAATGTATCCATCCTTTACTGTTCTATGCTACACCTAATCTTCAGATCACCCTATGAAGTTTCATGGGTATCCATTTTTGATTTTAAGACAGGATTATAACAAGAAACCAGCTTCAGCATGTGGGGACTTGCTTCTCTGGCAAGACCTTTTAAAAAAGCTTGAGGAAGATGACAACAAAATTATACAAATTCAGTGGTAAAGGGACATTTTCATCTATGTATCTCAGCCTTCATATGTGAAGAAATGTATTTTTGACAGTGCACTGAGAGAAGAATCTTACTTTCATACAGAAAGTCTTGTTTCAGGCTAGGCCTATGTTGTGCAAAAAAACCCTTGAACTTGACCCTCTTGTTCTTGCCTTGAAAAGGGTCATAAAGGTCTCATGGAAAACTAGGAGTGCTTGTCTTTGAGATAATGAATAGACTTTTATCTGTTAGGTATTGTGATGCAGCAAGGATGACTACTTTGCTTCAGTAGCCTGGAGAAGTTGTCTAGACAACATATTTATAGCAGCATAACTTATCTAGATTAAATAAAAAAAAACCAAAAAAACAAAAACCAAAAAACTGCATAACTATCAGAAGTTACAAATTACAATTTATTTCCCTGGTATAAAGACAGACAACACTTAAGTTTTGACTTACAGCTTATCTCTCTTTTTCCCAGGCAAGAAATAAGTGAACTGCTATCAAATAGATTAAAAATGTCCTATATAGTTGATTCTGTTATAGCATTTATCTGACAATAAACTACATATACTAAACCACTGAGGAAACATATATATTAAACAACTGTGTCACACAAGTAGAAGCCTGCCACTGTCAAAACTGAGTTGCTAGAGAATGATTTAATATCAGCTAAGGTATTTCTCCACTTCTAATTTCAGTCTGCATTGTGGTTATAGAGGCAAAAAGTCGGACATGGAAACAGATAATGGTTTAGCACTTCAGAACTGAGGAGGGAAGATGAAATAATAATGTCACTCTTACAACAAGATGACACAAACCAATCCCATTCCCACATGTGCATAACTATGATCTGCCTTTGTTATTTGCTGTATCTCAGACTTTGAAAGTGACAAAAACCAGGACATATGCTATTTGCCACGCACCAAACAAAAGAAGCTGCTTATTTAAGTATTATACTCCCAACTGTAATGATATCTTGCCCATACTGGAATTTACAAGGTATTTTCTGTCAGTGGATATGGGAAAGTGGAATTGAATTAACTTAAGAGATGCTGCCACTTAATGTTTGAAAAGATATAAATCAAAATAGAATCTGATTTATTAACTCCAGCAAAATGCCTTTTATGTAGATGTTTCCATCTGTCTTAAGAGCCAAACGAGTATCTGCTCTATTAACAAGTGCTTATAATCTCCTAGGAGAAGAAAGGCTGGCACAGAAGGAATATTCTACAGAGAAGTGCAAGCCAAGCACCACCACACAATGCCCAGTGCAAGCTCCTCTTCCTGATACAATTGTGCTGCTAAAGGCACTTTCAGTAAGGCTCTTGTACATAAGCCAATCTATTCAACTAACTTTTAGAGTGAATAAATTAAATGGTTTAATGAGGTTTTAATTCTGTCCTAAGGAAGTGTTCAGCTAGAGCCAGAACTGTACTGGAGCCTGCAGCACTGCTAGCTTCCTTTGCCTCCTGCTGGAACAGTGCTGTGATGAAGTTTTCAGTTTTCCCTCTTCCTTATCAAGTTCTAGACAGCATTTTCTTTCCAGTTGAAATGTTTTATCGTCTGGCACCAAATCAAATAGAGAAGACAGAAACAGAAAAGAAATGTGAAAAGGTGAAAAAAGCTTTTTCTACACGTTTGTTAAGTACATTCAGTTTTTTGTTTTGGTTTTCATTTAAATTATGCTAAGTAGGTTACTAATATGAAATACAACCAAAAGATTCAACCTTTAAGTTACAACTAACCCCATAAATAGTCAGTGTTTTTATTCATACTTAACCCAAACTCTCTCAATCCTGCATAAATGTAAACCAAACATCTAAAATTGCCAATCTCCATATTTTTAATGGAGTAAATATCAGCGAACATGTCTGAAAAATCTCTTCTCTGGTGAAGGGTACAATTTGTGGTTCGTTCCTTTTTCAGATGGAAATATGTAACTGTTTGGAATAAAAATATGGCTTAAACTTACAACATTCCTTTCGACAAAATTGTTTGCCTTTCCACACATTCACTTTTGCAGGTTTTCATATAATTGGATTACCTAGTAGAATTTAAAAAGTAATAGCTATTCTTCTTGTTGAGCCTCAAGCTACGTAGGTTTTAGATTGGTTAAGTTTATGAATGGCACTGGCACGGGTTGCCCAGAGAAGCTATGGAGGCTTCAACCCTGGAAATGTTCAGAAACAGGTTGAATGGGACCTTGAACAACTGGTCTAGTACATGTTGGAATTAGATGATCTTTAAAGGACCCTTCCAGCCCAAACCATTTTATGGTATTATGAATAGTGGCAGACAGTTCTCTGTTAATGCATATCTGCATGTTTAATCCACGCAGATTAAAACTGAAATTCACCTTAAAAATATTCCACAAAAGAAAGGATTTCAACACAGTCAGTTTGAGGCTGGTTTTAAATGTACTCATGTGAATGAATGGTGAGTTCCTAATAGCATTTAGGATTTAGTATTTAATTAATTTGCAGTCAAACTGGTCAATCCAGTATTTTGTTCCTATTTAAAACTCTACACTCTTTACTTAGACTTTCAAGAACTCTCTAAAAGCAAATCAAGAGGCAAATCAGCTTTTCTCTTTTATGGGAAGTTATAATATTGACAATTCCAGGTAAACTGGGCAAACACTGTCTGGGTTGTAGAAAGTCTGTGCTTGAGGATAAGGCAGCACCCTCTCATGGGACTGAAGTACTTGCACTTACTAAACACTGCAAGTTTTCTTTAACAGCACTGCAAAGGAAACATTCCATTTTCATTTAACAAAACATTTGAAAGCCAAAACAATACTCCTCAGTAAATATCAAAGCACTCTTTAGTTCTGTTCCTATTCCTCAGGACCTTAGTGAATGGTTTGTCTCCTACTGAGACAAATTGAGGTGTACAGTGATTTAAAATGTAATTGTTGAAAGAAGCTGCATAATCCACTATCAAAGGTGTAAAGCACCATTTAAATCTCCATTTAGCTTAATAGCATTTTTTTTTGCATTTGTTCCTCTGAGGAGGGGATTTATGCTTTCAGCACTTACTGAGCTATTTTGATTATTCAAGTTGACGGATTTCACGTTGAAATATTTATCATGGACTTACTCAAACCTCAGAATCCTCAATACTCATTAACCGAAACTATTTGAGATATGCCATACAGTTTCTCTTATGCCACCACTGTTACTGGTTAATTTTCTAAATGATGAAATAGAGGATACTGAAAGGGATTTCTCATGCTGTTTACAATACTGCATGTGTATGAAAACTCCAACATTTGTCACGCAAATGCTTCTGCTGCCCATCGCATGAAGGCATTTAATGATCCACAACTCTGACATGTCAGGGTTGTACAGTTCATGTCATTTGAGTAAACAGGCTTAAGAAACTGGTTAACTATAAGTACACTAACTAAGACCATGTTTTGTAAACAAAACCAGAACAGAGTAAAATGAAAATAACCTTCCTGCACCTGAAAGGAAGAACAGCAAAAGAAATACTACTTGTTACTCTGCTAGTTCCCAATACCACCAAACATTTTGTTATAGAAAGGAACAGGCAAGTCTGAATATTTTCCCTGTTTAAAGACACTGACAAAAGAAGTGTTGTATGAAAGTTACCATTCTCCATTGCAATGGTTCTCCTCTTCACTAGCATGAGCTTAACTACATGAGCTAAATGATTCTAAAAAGCTTAATCAATACATTATACTTTTCATTAGCAAGCATGTGAACGATATATTATTTCATCTGGACTTCATAACGTATCTGTCCCTACCCTCCTTACCTTGTGTGTGCATCCTAACACCACAGGATGCAAATGCAAGTCAGTTTTGAAAACTAGATCTTACTGATGCACATCAGAAGTGCTGATTATCACTTCTACAACACTCCAAAGGTAAGATTTAAGCTGAGAAAGTCATGTTAAATTATTCCATTTCAAAATCTCAACTTTCTCAACTGCTGATCACTTGAAGAGAAATATGTTTTTATCTAGAAGTAGAAATAAACAATATCAAAAATACGCCCCCAAATCCTGGTCATACCCAGAAGTGAATTATCCAGGTTCTGGCTTTCATTTACTACTGTCTGTACTCACAGGACTGATATATTTTTAACTGTAAACACCTTTGTATATATACTACGTATGGTATACATAAACAGCAATATACTTACAGCAGCTGTGTTCTTCACTGCATTTCCTACAATCACCACAACTCTTCCCTTAAAGCTCTGGAGTGTGGCAGTTGCTGGGCACTGGATGAGATCCCTTTCTGCAGTAAATGCTGACGTGAATGGGACATTGATGCTGCCAGATATGTGGCCACGGTTAAAGCTTAGAAGACCAGTTAAGGACATTCGAAAAGCAGAGGAATTTCTAGTACATGCACAGCTGTAAGGTGAACTTGCTCTTTATCCTGGCTGTCATAGTAATAGTATGAAAGTTCAACGCTATTGCTTAATTTGACAAACCTCATTTGATCACATGGAGAGAACAACTTCAGATACTCCTTGGCAAAAAAGGACAGAATGAAGAGTTGATTCGTGAAGGACACAGCACAGCACTACAGAAAGTGATCTGCTAAATGAAACAATCCATACCAAGGACAGAATATCCAGAGATATCTGTGAATTTTACTTAAAAGCACCTGTGGTCTGGTAACAGGACCTAAATAGCAATAAGCAGCTGAAACTTTCAGGGAGTTTTATGCAAAAGGAATCAAGCACTTCCAATGATAATCAAAACTAAATATGGATTACTGGAAAATTTCCTCAGATCTCCTGCTAATCCCCTGCAAGCCCCCTACAATTTTAATTAAAACAGAAATTCTCATGCACGTGCACAGATTCCCAGACAACAAGCATCACATGTGTTATGTGCAGTCCCACTAACAGCGCATGTGTATCAGGTATTGAAATATAAACAACAGATGAGTGGCAGCAGCCCTGAGATATGGTTAGTTGTGTCTCACTTTCAAAGCATGATGGCTCAATAAGATTTTACAAGCAAGTATTGAATGTGAAAGTCTCTTCAATAAAAATTAAATTGAACCACTACTGTCTATCTTTTCATGAGTTTCAAAAACCATGACCTTGACAAACCTCTGAATTGCTTTCAGAGACTGCACACCCATGCCTGGAACACATGTCTTCCTCAACAGTAAACAAGAAGTGTTTTGAAGAGATGGAAAACAGAAAAGCTCTGTAAACATACACACAATGCCAAATATGCAGATTAGTCACTCTTTATTACTGTATTTGCAGAAAGCTAGTTTAAATTAAAACTAATTCTCAGAATCTTTGCCTTAAATGGAGGTTGGATTTAACTGAGTTAGGTTAACATAAATCATGAGAAATGAATGCTAAAGTAACAGTTTCACCTTTATGATTATTGCTGTTGTGGTAAAACCATGGCTGTGGAAAAAAAACACTTGAAAGAACAAAAGATGATCACATATCATTCATTAATGCTGCCAATTTGTTTCTGTTTTGAAGGCAAAAATTATTAACACTGCTCCTTCACTAACCTGTGCCAACCTCCTTTCTCTAGCCCTATTTATATAACCACATCACTCTCATTGCTACTACCCAGGATAAAAGTTCTGAAACAATCATCCTTTCAACAGAAAGTAACTTTGGACAGATTTAGTTTCTCACACTTAAGCTACTGAGTATGTTTAACTGCTCAGAAAAATCTGACCTAATCTTGTAGGAAAGAAACACATTTGATATCAACATTATTACCAAAACTAGATAGATCCAAACTTGTTTTGCTGTCATTCACATTCTCTCTAATCTTAAGTAAGCATTCCAATACCCAGACCAAGGCCAAGACTTTGTGCTGTAGATTGAGAGACTGTTAAATATGCAGCTGTAACTTTCATAAAAGCAGTGAAAGGCTGCCAGAATTTCTGCTAACATGCTTAATGAAATGAGCCTTATATGAACTGCTGGCCAGACACATTGCTTTAACTATATTACCTTTTCATTAAAAAGTCTCCTGTTACCAAGCCTGTTGTCCTCCTGTTTTCTCTAGTGGGGAAAGGGCTAGTAGTTCTTGGTCTTGAAAAATGAGTTACAAAACCATGCTTTAGCTTTCAAGTGCATCCTAGTATGAAATACAAAGCATGTTTTATACTTGTTGAAAGTCCTCTCATCACACCAAAGACAAAGCAAGAGTGAAGTTTAAGCATGACAGGCATAGATGATGAGATGACCAACAAAACAAGAAATGATCACATTTTTAAAGCACCTCACAGTGGTCTGCCACATTTTAAAACATGCCAGCATAATATACAGACTGCCTGACCCTCTTGTATAGCTTGTTGAAATTTTGTGACAAAGACAAGGACTGTTCCCTTACTGTGAGAACAGGACACAGCACAGTACTCCCATGGTTCCCCTCTGATACTCAGTGACAGTTTAATAGCTTTCTAGACCACACATTTTCTTCTACAACTGACATAACAAGTCAACTCATTCAAGGAGTAATTTTTATACCTACCAGGCTGTGTTTTTAATAATTATGCCCCCTTACCTCCTAATATCAAATGGTTATTAGGATCTAAGTCCACCCACTACTTAAAGGGCAGGACATTTTAGTCTACCGTGAACTCCAAACAGACTGAAACAACAACAGCTGGAATTACAGTGCACTGCTCAAGCTGTGGAGATTCTCCTCTCACCAGCATGCCACATAAATGGAAAGTCTGATTGAAATTTAGTAATGTGAAAGTCTCATGAAATCACTTATGTCATAGCAAATTGCTTTAAAAGAACTGAAATTTCAAATTACCTTAAACTAATTGAAATTTTAAATCCACTCTGCTAGAGCCGATAGGATCAGTAAGACAGTAGAGCAGACTCCTTTATCAAGCCATTAGGAAAGCTATAGAAACATTTAAGTAAACACTTTGCCCTTGATCCAGAGTATAACAGAAATAAGTCCATGCCTGTACATGGATCATTGCCTTTCAGTGCAATAATTTTAGTCCAGGCATTTTATGTTATGTGCTCTCCTTCTGCATCATCCCTGATGATTTCTAGGAAGTGGCTTAAATAATTAATAACAGAATGATGCATGTAGAAATAGAAACATTATGTATCTTGGTAATATCGAAGCTTCCTACACATCAACAATAACCTTTTGTAGTTTTTAAATCAAGGGACTTCTCTTTTAAATTGGAGTCTAAGAAGTATTATCTCTTGATAAAGAAAAGATCTCACAGAAAATAGCTTGCACTTATATTAGTTTTTGAATAAAAAGGACTACATTTTCAACAATCTAGATCCAGGAGTAAAGGAATTGAGAAGATAAAGTCAAACTAGTCAGACACATAAATCTCTGCTTAACTAGAATCCTTAGCTGATGTATTAATACATGCAAGGAAAAGAAAAATTAACTTTGACCACTCTTTTATCCACACAGCAGATCATGTTACAAGTTTGGCATACAATAAAATTCTAATTCCTTGAAAATACTCATTTTAATTTAGAATAGTCTTATTATACTATTCTCTTTATGATGTAACTAATATGTTTGCCTCCACATACTAAAACGAGTATTTCTCTTTCTATTTCACCATATTTGTCATAAACAATATTTAATAGGAAAAAGTGTTTTTCTGCATATATGATTACCTTTAAATTGGTAAAAAGATGAATTTAAAATTTTACTATGTATTTTAGCCTAAATATTGGCATTGATGCACCACTCACTTTATTGTCTAGAATTTACACTTTTCTAATATGCATGCAATATGTTAGTAGAATTTGTTAGATACTGGAAGAGCTTTTGTAACATAGAATCATAGAATGGTAAGGTTGGAAGGAGACCTCAAGGATCATCTAGTTCCAACCTCCTGCCATAGGCAGGGACATCTCCCACTAGTACAGGTTACTCAAGGCCTCGTCCAACCTGGCCTTGAACACCTCCAGGGAGGGAGCAGTCACAACCTCCCTGGGCAACCTGTTCCAGTGTCTCACCAATCTATGTCACTGGAAAACTTTAAAAACAAGCCACACATACATAAAAAAAATAAAGATCTTCCTTTCTCAGAGTAAGAGCTGGACTAAAATTCATGATTCTTCTGTTGCTTTCCTTTGGGGTACTGTTTGCCCATTAAGAATTATAGCAATTATGAGTACATCTACCACGAAACCAACTAGCCACATCACCTGCACTATTATGAATTGAGCAATACTTAAAAGGACACAAAGGCAGACCAAGTATATTCCTAAACACTTAATACAACTTTAAGAATTAGCTCACATAAAATCTCGCCATTGCTCCCGCTTTTAGACAGATGTTGACAAGGATGTGTGTTCCTGTTGAAGCACATCATCAGGGACTCCCCTTTCTGAAACTCAAGACAAATCCAGCCTTGTAACTGTAATATCTCAAAAAAACCAAAAATCAACTAAAAAATACTCCATTCCTAACAAAAATATAGAACCAAGATACTTTTAAGGCTTCCTTGATTATAAGGAAGGACTAGAGGACGTAAGCTGGGGGAGTCACATGGCTGCTTTATGTGACAGGAGGAAGAAAGCACTTAAGAGGAATTGCTTTTCCACTGAGGGACTGTAAAAGCATGCTAGCTATCAACTTTTCCTCTATTTCCCTTCTACTTAACTGAAAAGCCTCAGTCTTCCAAAATACTGCGCATATTAAATGGAGACTGTCTGCTGACTCATTAAAAAAAGCAGCATTAAAGCACTTGAGCTACTGGTAGAGAGCTCACTAGAACTACAGCTTAAAATGGGAAATTTTAAGCTGTAGGCCTGCAAATCAGGCCTCTCCATGACAAAAAAAATTGCTTCCAGTCCTCCCATTGTACCTCTACCACATCCCTTTCCATTATTTACCGTTCTAACATCTCGCTGCCTGTGCAGAATGAGGAAATAATTGATAGAAGCATGATTTGGCATGGCTGGCACTCAGATTGAAGGATACTCTTCACTGTTACGAATGTCCACCACCAGCAGCTTTGGCTTGCTAGGCTTTGTTTTCTTTACAGGTGTCTTGGAATGACTAGGTCCTGTCAGCTCACACAAATCAATCAGATCTTCTGCTGAAATTCGTGGTGACACCTCTGCCTTCAAGTCATCCAATTTGATGGAATCCCTAGACTTTAAAAGAAGAAAATTATTATTAGAAGTGATAGAATTAGAGACACGGCATTCTTTGAAACGTCTTTGACATGCTCAAAGTGTAACAACCCAGTCAGAGTGAAAAAGATCTTTTCCTTGTAGCTCTGAACTAGCTGGAGTTAAACTATCCATACAGAAAAGCTCTAGAGCAGTGCCAAATGGCTACCTGCTGATTATAGTTCCATTTTCTGTTAAAGTTGTTAAAAAAAAAGATAATCTGTGCAAATTAGTTTGTGATTTGCTAGTGAATTATTCATCGTGGCTGCAGCAGTCACAAAACTCACTAAATGTTTCACAGCTTCAGAAATGAAGAAAATTGGCTAGAGAGAACTCTTGAAAGGAGAAGCTGAGAGGCTTCCTGCTTGGAGAGAAAAAGAAGGGAAACTCATTTGGAGAGCTGTCACATAAACTGCAGGGATGCCTCTGTAAGACACAAAGCTATCCAGTCACCAAGTATTACCTCAGCCCAAAGACGAGGCACAAATCAGGACAGGCAAAAGGGAAGAAACAGTCCTGAATTATAAACACGGAAATTTTTTTCTTTGGTTTTGAGGAACAGGGGAATTGGAAAACAGGGAAACTGGAGGATGGGACAGATAACAACAAAACATCAACCATTTGAGGCAGCTGGCTTGATAATAATGGAATTGTTTTCACAGGAAAGCTGTCACTGTGAATTCCCTTAGGAATTTTCTTAAGTGCTCGAATTTCTTCACTTTAGTCTTTAAAGCTCATGCATATCTAACTTAAGCAAAAACCTCAAACAACTAACCTTCCTCATTTTGCATAAAAGCTAATTTAGAAATCCTGTGTTTTTATAAATTACCAACACACAGAAATCTCTGAAGCAGAAAAAGTAGAATATGGTCACTGTAAGACAGGTGTGAAAATTGCGAGAGTTGTGAAGTTGGTTCCCCACCTTTCTTCAGAGGCTCTTTTATGGTGCTGAATATGTAAGTGCCAGTACAACTACACTTTCACCCAAAACAGTTATCTTGACTCACTCAAAATAAAGCATGAGGGAAACCTCCAGCTTGTTCAAGAGGGTCAGACTCAGCATGCCCCAGGCTTTTGCCCTAGGTTTGCAAAACCTATCTGAAAACCTGGATGCTAAATGACTGCTACAGACACTTTTTTAATTTTTACACTAGCAAATATGAGATTTTTTTACTTTAACCTTTCAGCTACCCCCCAGGACTATATCTGCACTCATACCACTTCAATTAAATGCTGGAAGTGTTAATTTTAAAAAAAAAACAACAACTTTTATACTCTATGTAATTAAAAATACAGTAGTACACTTCATGCTGTTAAACAGTTAATTCGGACTTATTTGCTGAATCAGTTCTTTCTTTCACCAGCTGTTTTACCATAGCAATTTATTTCCTTCCAATTGCAAAATGAAATATATGAATGCCCTTACAAGATCATCTTTCCTAATGATATTTAAAATTTTGACTGCATCTACCATAGCCGGTAACAACTATATTTCATCTGACACTTCCTGACAGGAATTCGCTAAAGAACTGTCAGCTATGACAAATTAAATAGCTGTCAATGCTTCTACACAGTCCTCCTCACACTAACCCTCCATACCAGGATCCTGGTATGGATATCTGTAGGTTGGTACTGGATTTGAGTTCAGATAGGTCCTGAGGATGTCACAGCCCCTGAGCACCCAAATCTTGCAGATTCTTCTCAACCTTTAAGTATCTTTCCTACTTCTCTCCACAACAGTGTTCCAGTTGTTGTCTACCAACTCAGTGATTCTTCTCTTTGCCGCATCCCGGCTAACTACAATAAAAGGAGGTGCACTAGATGCAGGCTGTCATTTCAGACAGGACGCTTAACATCTGTCTAAACTGCTACCCTTAATACACAGTTTAGGCTGTATTGCGTCATTGCAGGCATCAGTTTACAGCTGTGAAAAACAGTAAGTGAAGGAAGGTAGAGGGTCCACTTTAAAATAAAATCTTTGAGTTGGGATAGTTGTTCTCAGTTGTGCTAAGATACAGATCTTACTATCTAAGTTGCTTCTCCTGTTTTACTGCAAGGAGACAAGACTTATTTTAGCATATCCTGACTTCATGCATGCATCTTTCTTTAGACTAGTCAGCTGTAAGTTGTTCATCGGCAGGTTGGTCATAAGGAAAAGAAAAAAAAAAAAAAAAGGCAGCATACTTAAACTGAAATCTGAGGTCTACTTGCCTCCCAGAAGTTTCTCTGACAACACCCTAAATTCTTTACTTTCAAAGCACTTACTCCTCTCACCCCATTAATTTTCAAATAGGCTTGGGAATTGCTAAGCCATATACATTTACTGCTTTAAATAAGAAGAAATACGCATTTTTTTTTTTTTTTAAATATTAGGAAGTAAAGCTGCCTAAGCACTCGCAAATTAGAAGTGAAACTTCAGAAAGATTAAAGCACTTCAGAATATGAGGCTGGCACAATCATAGCTCCTATCTATTTTTCCATTAGTCTGTAATCTCTCACAGCCATTTCATCATGGATATTAAGTGAAGACATGGATTTTTTTTAGAAAATAAGCAAGTATCCTTAGTTCTACTAAACTTGAATTTAACAGTCCCAACTGATAAACATCAGAGCTACAAAGCAACTTTTTATCCATGGAAAGTATAGCTTTATCTGAGCAGAAGCAGGATTTCCCTTCTTATGTCTTAGAAGTTGGCAAAACTCATTGCAGCAATTCACATACAGAAGGCACTTCAGTGTGAAAGTCAATATAATTAAAATCCGGGGTTCAAGTAAAAGAATCTATTCAAAGTATCAAAAGTTCTTTACAAACATGCTTCATGGAAGATGTCAATCCATACTTTCAGAATGTAATGTTTTGTTTCTGAAATCAATGTAAGCATGTCTACCTAGAAACAAGATGACAAAACGATTTAAACCCAACTTAGAAGATAATGGTTTGAAAAGATTTCTGAAGAACTGATCAAACATAGAAAGAGATAAAAGCAGATTCTCTGCAGATGAAGCTCCCAATCAAGGGTTACATGAGTTTATAGCAGAGACATTGCTGTTTATGCTCAGGTGTACTTTAAACAAGCATAACTGAAGAAAGCTAAATTTATATTTTACAGTGAATTCCACCTAAATACTGTATTAAATGTCATCATCCTATCATTTGAGCTCTCGAGTAAATATATTTGTATAGAGCAGCACTATTTTATACCAATTAAAATACAGCACTGAGATGAAAACAACAGGTAGAAAGGAATAAGGAGAATAAGCAAGAACAGGACACTTCAGGGCAGGTATCTGTAGGGAAAGCCACTGCTATTTTAATTTTTATCAAAAATTAAAGGCAGAGTCAGTTTTCTGGATGTATCTGAAAACAAAACCAAATAACCCCATTGGATTTTAGCTGCATCATCTAAAAGGATTTTATGACTAAAACCAACAACTACCAGTGTGTTTGCACTTAATATTTGCCATACAAATGTTTTTGTTTATAACTTTCGTAACTGAGTTGGCCAAGGCAGTACATAACCTCTTTGGAAAGTTGTTCTTTACATGCTTATTTGTGGTGGGATGCTTTTGGTTTTTTTTGGATTTTAAACAAATAGAATGACTCCCTTTGCTCCCTTGAATTCTGATGGCCTGATAAGTGAGAAGTACTTAACTCCTGTACCAACTGAGAAAGAACAATGGTTTTGGGTTTGGGTTTTTTTGTTTGGTTGGTTGGTTTTTTTGGTAGATGCAGGCCATTATTTTTTGATAAAAAAGGGATTACACACAAAAGTATGAAATACAGGCAGCACAGGAAACCACACCAAGTATCTATAATGGCTGCCAAACAACCTATTTCCACTATAGTCCTCCCATTCTAGAAGAACTGAAGTCAGTGCTAAAACACTTGAAAACAAAAAGTCACAGCAATGTCTTTAGACAGCCAACCAGTCTGAAATTCAGGACCACTAGAGTCTCCTCCTCATCACCCTATACATTTTTCAGAAAAAAATACTACAGCATCCCTCACAAAACACTAATTCGACATCACATTGTGAACAACCCAATAATTACCAGTGAAACTTCTAAAGCTCTGAGGTGTGTAACTATTGTTGAACATTGTCTACGCACTGGATGTGCAGAAAAAAGTAACTAAAAGGGAAACACTTGAAAAATAGTTTACTGCCACTACTCTTTAGTGAAACCAAGACAATTCCTCCTTGCTAAACTGCAGTTGCAACATAAGGCTTTGCTGCAGCTGTACTTGCAGAAAGAAACATTTGCACAACACCAAGTGTTCAAGAATGGAACAGTACTGCTCACAAATCACAGAGGTCACTCACCAATACGGTGAAGAAAACTGGCACCAAGCGGTGCAAGTGTAAAAAAGCACCAGTAAAAACCAGAGCCACTTTGCAGAGCTCAGATCAGACTTTCAGTTACAGCTGAACATTGAGTATAGCCAGGCAGATTTAACACTAGCCAGAGAGAGACTCAGAAACCCTGTTTTTCCTCCATTTTTGCTTTCTATTTTCCAATTATTTACTAACCTTAAACTATGTTACCAGTACTACCATGTGCATTTCAGATGTCTTCTCATAGGATACAAGCCACAGGGGCTAAGAGTGGGCATAGAAGGGAAAACAAAGATATGGCACAAATCCAAACGATTTAACAGCTGCAGCTAATTTGAATGCACTGTTCTGTTTACTATTACATCATGGGCCAAATCCTTCCTTTATCTTGTAATCAGCTCATTTGTCAACTTCCATGCCTTCAAGGGCAAGAAGACCATAGCTGCCATATTCCTTATTCTCCCATACAGCAGCTACTGCTTGTGATTTTTCTAAGTAAATTTCTCATAAGATGGAGAGAGAGAGAGAGAGAGAGAGAGAGACAGAGAAGAGCTATTTTTCTATTTTTTTTAGGTATAATTATCCCCTCCTGCCTCACCAATATATTTTTTAATCAGCCATGGAATCCCAATTGTGCAAGGTCAAAAAGGTCAAATACACCCAGCTCTCAACTTCAAAGTGGTTATAATGGCAAAGGCTTGTGAGGAAGCACTAGATGGACAATCAGTAAATCCAGAACCTGAGCCTAAGGCAGCAGCAGTGTGTGCTCTGGCTGCTCCAACAACCTATTTATGCTCGTTAACAGAAAAACACATCTCAGGCAGACTCCAAAACCCAACCTGTACAAAATATGTTACAATCCTTCAATTTGATCTAAGTCAGCGTCTAACAAACAACTGAAGTATCATATAAATAATATTTAAGCCATTATAAACATACTCCTTGAATTATGCCTCAACTAAGAAAAAAAACTGCACATTTTTTCCAATGAGCTTACATTCAATTCAAACAATTACTATTTATATTACAAGTTAAAACAACCCAATCGTAACATTCATTACAGACTCTTAAATTAATAGTTAACATGAGTTTTTTCATAAGCCATACATTTCTTGGTTTACCCACTCTGGTAATTGATTTAATGCCTTAACCTTCTATCAGAAAAGCCTTAAAACATAAGAAAATACAGTAATTTTTAAAACAAAGCAGAGTAAAGAAACTGATAAAAAAAGCTTCTTTTTAGCTAATTTAATCTGCAGAACCAAAGCACTGGGAACAGACATCTCCTTACATTCTCCATTTTTTGGTTGCTGGCTGCCTGGCTAACGAGTATAAAAAAAAAAAATTGAAAAAGTTAACAAATACACAAAGAAAGTTGTGAAGTTTTCAACAATTCCTAAAAATATTTACCAGAACATGATGAGCTTATAACATGCCTAATTAAATGGTGAATTCTTTATTCACTCAGAGAAGAGTGACATAAAAAGAGTATTCTAATGAACTCATCTCAAAAATGACAAATAAACCAACCTTGTCACTCAAGTTGCTGGCAGCTACGACCAGAAAAACAGAATCATCAAAGGCACATACAAAATAAAATCAGGAACATTAACTCAGACCTTGCTCAGATGATGCTTTGCACAACATGAACTGAAGACAAATTTGAGGAACTGTTTTCTGTTAAGCACAACAATGAAAGAGGAAAACAAAAAAATTCCTTACAAAACCAGGACACAAACCAAACATGAAATGGGTCAAGGCAGTCAGAAGATCCTTGAGAGAGAATATATTTACTAGAGCTTATAAACGGTGTGATGGTTTGGGAGTTCCTTGCCCCTCTCCCACTTTGTAAAATGACCCAGACTAGACTCAGCTGGCTGGAAGTTAAGGAATGAAGCTATATTTACAGCTTAGCACAATATACAAGCAGATATATACACAATATACAGGAATATTTACAGAAATCTACAAGGTAATACAGAAACACAACCCCCCTCCCAGAAATCAGAGCCCCCAGGTGGGGCTCCCAACCACCCTTCCACCTTCTCCCCACCCCTCTATCTTACCCCAGGGTTTGCCTTACGTGCAAGGTGAGTTTGGAGGATCAGCCAGGGGGGTTAGAAGTAGAGTGGTTGGTTAGGTTACTCGGCAGAGAGGAGAAGGCAAAAAAAAATAAAAGCTAGAGAGCTCGAGACTCTCTGTGAGAGTGTCTTATCTACCTAACCAATACACTTTATCTGGATAAATATATCCTTCATGCATACAGGAAACTAAAAGCAACTGAGTGTAGGTGTATTTAATACTAGTAGACCCGAATTCTCACCTATGAGAAATCTGTCAGTGAAGCTATCCTTGATTATATGCAGATCAAAGTTACCACTGGGAAACTCAGCTCATTCTTCTTTTGATAAAACAAATGTTTTTCATGTTTGCCCTGTTTCATCAAGCTATTAAGTCACCTTCTCACTTAGGTATTTCTTTCTCATCAAAAAAGAAGAAGTTGAACTGGACCAGTGGCATTCAATTATGTGTGTGGATTAATAGTCATCTGGTAGACTTTTCTCCAGCTGAATGGTTTCATTCATCAGGCACTCTCACCCTCTACCACAGAGCTAGTGGTCAAAAATAAAGAGCAAGGCATAACTGTATTAGATGAGACATTTCTGGGAGTCCACCCAGGGCACTTGAGAAGACAATCAGAAAGATGAAAGAAACTGCATCATTCTTGTGCTTTTAGTTAGAAGTATACAGGTACCCGGAGAGAGTGCATGTAATAAGGGATATACAGGTATAGCAGAGCACTCTTACATGACAAGTGTTCTTTGTCTGTGATTCCTGGACATGAAAAGAAAAACACTTCAGGAGTTGTCAGGGTATGAAGGTAAGTTTCAGGAGGAGTAAGAAAAAAAAAAAAAACCTTCAGGGGTTGGCAGGGGATGAAGGGAAATTTTAGGGGGAAAAAAAAAAAAAAAAAAAAAAAAAAAAAATCATCAGGTCAAGAAAAAGAACAGACACAAGTTTGAGTCAACTGCTACTGAAATTCAGTATTGAGTTTACAGGGTTTTCTCTGCTATTATTTTTGACCTATCTTTCTTAAAAGAAATGTGTAACTTACTTAAGACATACATTCATTCTCTCTGAAACCATTTCCTCCTCGAGATTTTATCTCAGTAGAACTATTGCTTACTGGCTGAAAGAGTAAAAGATTAAGCAACACAGAAGTCCAACAGGAAAGAGAGCACCCAAGCCTGTTCACGAAGTTGTAAACAGATGCCACTCCAATGCTAGTGATAAAGAGAGTCAAAACAGTTTTGTTCTACTGGCTGTTGATTTAGGAAGAGAAGTGTTCACCCAGGGGGCAAATACTTCTTGTGTTATTATTAACCAAATCACTGCAACATGCAGATACACACACAAATATTTAAGTAGCCAATAAAATGCACTCAAGAAACAAACTGAAGCAGCTTAGAAAGAACATAAAAATATAGGAGTAAGAGACAGTCGGTGTTTAATTAAATACACTAAACACTTAATGTTGCAAGAAGCCATAAATTACCTTCAGAAGCAAAAGCTCTGTTTACAGAGGAATCGTTTCCTCCCCCCCCAGCCCCCCCGCCCCGACACACACATTCACGTACAGAGGTGACCCACAAATATAACACTTGAGATACAAAAATAGTGCAAAGTGCTTGTCTAGATAATGACCAACTAAATAGCTGAGGAAACAGCAAAGTAGTTCTTTAAGAGCTAGATTGACCAGCAAGGGCACAATGGTGTTTTAGAAAAATCTATTAAAGGCTACTACGCATATTAAAGATTGAACTCAGTTTCCATTGCTTTCAAGTATAAAAAGTTTCCCCACGGCACAAATACCAGGAAAATACATGTCTAGAGAAAGAGATAGAGAGATGTAGGACTCAGGTTAAAAAAAACCCACAATATCTTTGGCTGTAAACAGTGCATTTCATCAATAATTTCAACTTTTCTTTTTAGTAATACTGATCAAAACCCTGAGAAATGTCATCCTATAAAGACAAATGTCCAGAAGTGCAGAACTGGTCACAAGTGAGAGGTAGTTCCTCTTACACAGGAATTTTGAGGTCTGAACTCTGTCTCCTGACAGAATCATAACACACATCAGTCTGAAAGTCTGACACACAAAAATGCAGCACACAAGAGCAAACATATTTGTAGACTATAGCTTGACTTATGAATCAAATTCCTTATCATTCAAGTATCCATGAGATTAGTTTCCTCCTTGCATTCATGTATTTCTATATGCATTACATGGTGCACCAAATGATGAGCTAACAAAACCCTACAGTAATACCCAAAAGGTCCAATACACCTAAGCTTCAAAAGAAGTTAAACCACCAGCTATGCTGCAATAAGTGAAAAGTACTTTGCTGTTAAGAAAGAAGTAGAAATTGAAGAGAAGGTTATGGTATTTATTTTCTCTGCAACATAGCAAAAATACCAGCTTAATTTCTTGGAAATTGTAGGATGGATGAGACTAGCTACTGGTATTATAATCAATCACAACTTCTGGTATGCAAATAAAATTACTGTTCATTAAAAACACCCCTAAATAACCTCCAAAAATAGAAGAACACTAAAAGAAACTTTGTCTGATCCAAAATAATGGACTGTTATTTCTGCTGCAAAATAACAATCTTTATTTACCATCTGAGTAGAACTCTGCTTCTTTCTCCCATCGCTCTCACTGCTACTTCCAAGTCCCTTCAGTCTCACTTGGACCCAGAAAGGCACATGTATATCCTTAGGACTGAGGAGACTTGTCTTTTTACTCTCTTGTCATCACAACATTAAGAAAAGCTAGCACACACAAAAGTGTTTTCACTGCTAGCACTG
Organism: Ramphastos sulfuratus; assembly: GCA_013399055.1. Lineage (NCBI taxonomy): Eukaryota > Metazoa > Chordata > Aves > Piciformes > Ramphastidae > Ramphastos > Ramphastos sulfuratus. Next base: position 217,234 of record WBNM01002588.1, read on the forward strand.
TTGGGTTGCCGTGATAGACTGTGTAACCTCCTTCCTTGCAAGTTTTCACAACTTGATGGAGTAAAGCTCTGGGAAAGTCCATTTGAATTTAATGTTTGGCCTGCTTTCCGTAGGAATTTTTACCAAATTAAGTTCCTTTTGAAATATTCCATGGATGTGTAGCCTTTAGCTCTTTCAGCAAGCCTCTCTACATCTCTCTAGAACAGCACAGCAGCCGTTTTGTTAGCTACAATTCCTGTATGACACCACCAGTCAATTAATTTTAATTCTCAATTGTTTTTCTATGTTAATTTATTATTTCATAAATTCTTCAATCTCTTTGGAATTTCCTTTTGTTCTGTATTTGCATGCTTAGCACTTATGAGTCCTCGATTTGTGTCTAAGGCGTCCAGAAAATGCGGCAATAGAAATAAAACAAACAAACAAAAACCTCCAAGAAAACAACTGTGTATCAGATGCAGGTTTAAGAGTTACTCAAAAAGTAAGACATGCTTAAGTGATAATACATGTCTAAGTATCCTGGGCTGCATCAAGAGAAGCATTGCCAGCAGGACAAGGGAGGTGATTCTCTCCTTTAAATCTCTTCTCCTGAGACCCCACCTTGAGTACTGTGTACAGTTCTGGAGCCTCCAACAGAGAAAGAACATCAAACTGTTGGAGAGAGTCCAGACGAGGGCCATAAAGACGATCAGAGGGCTGGAGGAGCTCTGCTATGAGGACAGGTTATGAGAGTTGGGGCTCTTCAGCCTGGAGAAGAGTAGGCTTCGAGAAGACCTTGTAGTAGCCTTTCAGTATCTGAAGGGAGCCTACAGGAAGGCTGGGGAGGGATTATTTACAAGGTCTTGCAATGACAGGATGAGGAGTAATGGGTTTAAACTGGAAGAGGGGAGATTTAAACTGGATGTTAGGAAGAAGTTCTTTACAGTGAAGGCAGTGAAACACTGGAACGAGTTGCCCAGGGAGGTTGTGGATGGTCCCTCCCTGGAGATGTTCAAGGTTAGGTTGGACGAGGCCTTGAGCAACCTGTTCTAGTGGAGGGGTTGGAACTAGCTGATCTTTGAGGTCCCTTTCAACCTAAACCATTCTATGATTCTATGGTTATTAGTAGTTAGGAAAAACAGATAAAATCACTAAAACTTAATGGAACTGGCCACATACATCCTTCCCCTATTACCATAATGTGAATGAATTCTGATGGCAGGAGAACATGGAAGGTAAAAGGAAAACAAACCCAACTTGTATAATTTTGTTCAAGAGACTGCAGAAATTTAAGCTGCTGAGAGGAAGGAAAGGAATCATTTCAAATCGCCATTCTTCAAGATGGGGTAAGTGATGAGAAAAATAACCATCATGTTCCACTGGAGAGAGAGAAGAAAAGTATTTTTGCTAACGGAGTATTTAACCCAGATATACTCTTAGCTACTAGTTGTTCTTTGCCAAGACAAACATAGGCATAACTCACAGATTACCTCTCAAAACCTGAGTCATACCTTTAACCTGAGATGCAAAGATGGAAAAAGCATCCATCATTTTCCAATTACCAATTTATCACCAGTAAGCTGCTTTTTTTACTATTTTTCTCCCAAGATAAAGTCTTTTTGTAGTTTTGCAGGTGAGTCATGAACACTCGTCTGTTGTAGTAACAAAAAACACAGAACCAAGGGAGCAGGAACTGGGAAAGGCAGAAATCCAGCACAAGAAGAAATTATTTCATTGGCACATACATCAAAGAAGCTGAAGTTCAAAGCACTAAAGTTAAAAAAAAAAAACAAANTTTAAATCTCTTCTCCTGAGACCCCACCTTGAGTACTGTGTACAGTTCTGGAGCCTCCAACAGAGAAAGAACATCAAACTGTTGGAGAGAGTCCAGACGAGGGCCATAAAGACGATCAGAGGGCTGGAGGAGCTCTGCTATGAGGACAGGTTATGAGAGTTGGGGCTCTTCAGCCTGGAGAAGAGTAGGCTTCGAGAAGACCTTGTAGTAGCCTTTCAGTATCTGAAGGGAGCCTACAGGAAGGCTGGGGAGGGATTATTTACAAGGTCTTGCAATGACAGGATGAGGAGTAATGGGTTTAAACTGGAAGAGGGGAGATTTAAACTGGATGTTAGGAAGAAGTTCTTTACAGTGAAGGCAGTGAAACACTGGAACGAGTTGCCCAGGGAGGTTGTGGATGGTCCCTCCCTGGAGATGTTCAAGGTTAGGTTGGACGAGGCCTTGAGCAACCTGTTCTAGTGGAGGGGTTGGAACTAGCTGATCTTTGAGGTCCCTTTCAACCTAAACCATTCTATGATTCTATGGTTATTAGTAGTTAGGAAAAACAGATAAAATCACTAAAACTTAATGGAACTGGCCACATACATCCTTCCCCTATTACCATAATGTGAATGAATTCTGATGGCAGGAGAACATGGAAGGTAAAAGGAAAACAAACCCAACTTGTATAATTTTGTTCAAGAGACTGCAGAAATTTAAGCTGCTGAGAGGAAGGAAAGGAATCATTTCAAATCGCCATTCTTCAAGATGGGGTAAGTGATGAGAAAAATAACCATCATGTTCCACTGGAGAGAGAGAAGAAAAGTATTTTTGCTAACGGAGTATTTAACCCAGATATACTCTTAGCTACTAGTTGTTCTTTGCCAAGACAAACATAGGCATAACTCACAGATTACCTCTCAAAACCTGAGTCATACCTTTAACCTGAGATGCAAAGATGGAAAAAGCATCCATCATTTTCCAATTACCAATTTATCACCAGTAAGCTGCTTTTTTTACTATTTTTCTCCCAAGATAAAGTCTTTTTGTAGTTTTGCAGGTGAGTCATGAACACTCGTCTGTTGTAGTAACAAAAAACACAGAACCAAGGGAGCAGGAACTGGGAAAGGCAGAAATCCAGCACAAGAAGAAATTATTTCATTGGCACATACATCAAAGAAGCTGAAGTTCAAAGCACTAAAGTTAAAAAAAAACAACAAAAAACAACAAACCAAACAGCCTTTCAGTTATTTCTCATTCACTGCATTGGATCGTTCCTCAGATGTAACAACACGGAACAGCCTCTAACACTAGCTGACAAGCAAATCTGAACATCTGATGAACATTCGAGACCCCAGTGCTTGGAAGACAAAACATAACTGCCAGCAAGTGAGGTTTGGTGGGTATTTTCTTCCTATACACATTTTTAGAAAAACAATGAACCCCAACATCTGGAGCAGTAGAAACATGCAACCTGAACAGACTGCCTCCCCCAATTCCCAAGTCACTTACTAGGTCACCTCGAGGTGTTTCCTGATAGTCTGATGAGAAGTAGGACATGGAAGTCCTTGTGCCATTGCTCTTGCTGGCCTGCCGAGGCGGCTGCGCGTACTGCCGGTACGTAGCACTCTTTGGGGTCCAGCGGAACAGGTTGATGGACTCACGGACACAACGCTCAATGTCAATCTCTGATCAGGGATTTAAAGACAAAATAAATGCACGAAGTCAATCAACTTAGCTATAACATTGCTAAATATACCTGTGTGTGTCTTTACCCCCAACTAGAAGGCACATAGTTTTAAAAAACATTTTCCAGTTGAAGAAAACCTGCAAAAACAATTCTCGAATTTTCTGATGAAAAGCTAGCAGGCATGTTCTGAATTTTTGTTTTGGGTTTTGCTCTTTTTCCCTGTAAAGACACTGCTACAAATGTGAGCTACAGCCTTGTCTCCAGGAGGTTCTTAGCTAAGGAAACATTACGAGTACTTTTTGTAATAAGCAGGATTGTATTTTTATAATGACAGCAGAATTTAGACAGCAAAAAAAAAACCCTATTAATCTGAGCTCCAATAATTAACAACACAAGAAACATTGGTGGTGAGAGGGCGTAATAATCTTCAAATAGCTGAAACTGAAAACAGAACTGGGGGATGGAACAGGAAAATTATGTGCAGTGGAAAGTCATGAAACAGCTCAAAGCTGAAACTGAGATTGACAAAGTGAAGTATTGAGACAGACTTATCAAAATATTTTTCTGGAAGCAAACCCTGTAATTCCAAAAGGAATCCAGAAATAAGTTTTCCTAAAAATGATAAGCAGTTCTCACACACTGGGATGGATGTAAAAAAACTTAGGAGTCTGCTGTTTTGTGATACTTGGCCTTTTGGTTTCTCCCTTCTTCTAAACCGCATTGGCCGCTCCCTTGTAAAAGAATTCCGTGGAACAACAGGAAAGGCTAATATCAATTAGAAGTAGTGAAAAATAAAAATATAACAAACAGATTGTGTTTTTCACAAAAAAATAATAAAAATATATGCAGTTTGGCATGTGCATGCATATTTATGGGAATAGTCAACATTTATCACCCATAACAGAGGCAGTGAAAGAATTTACTTGCATTCTTCTTTTAAAAAAAAAAACCAACCAATTAGCTTCAGGACACTGGAGTTAAAGACAACATCACCCTAGTGTAAATATTTAGAGTACTTATTAGTCACATTGCACAAACAAGCTTCACACTTGAGTGACCTCCAGGACTCCTCTTCACCTGCTGTTAGAAATTTTGGTTTAAAAAAAAAAATCACTTCCTATCAGTAACTAAATTGCAATGCAATCTTTCGCAGCCTTGCTAGATAAGATCTTTTCTCTTCCTTTTGGCTAATTAAGATCTGATGTGCTATTTCAATACAGATTTCTTCCTGTGCCCTTTTAAGTGTATGAGAAATGAGTCAATCCCCAATTAAATGTCCATTTTTCTTGTTATCACACCAAGACCTTTGCATTCACACAGCATTAATTCTGCTTGCACTCTTTATGCTCCCAAGTAACTGTGTTACAAGCCAGAAGATCCTGAAACTTACACATTAATAAAAGCGTGCAGTTAGTCTAACACAAGTGTAAATACATAAAGCCACTGCCTACACTCTTCAGCAGGACTTTGAGCAAATGACCAGAGACTACTTCTCATGTGCAAAAAGCTTAGAAGAAGATCTTTCTGAGAGCAGGCTCTGCATAAATCTCAAAGTGTCAGCAAGAATCAAACCAAAACACTGAGAAAGCATGTGGAGGGCCTGCTCACTCCTGCAGATGTACATAAAACATTTCTGTGCTCTCCAAGGTCCCAACACTGAGGTGTTTTGTAGTTTAAAAGGCACCTGCCTTCCATTTTTCATTCCTACAAATCATTGTGCTGGAAAATTTCTAAGGAAAACTTGCTGACACAGCATAGTGGTATTAACTAGGAAGAGTGCACTGAAAAAAAAAAGTAGTTGAAGTCTAAACACAGTATTAATATTTCAAGTTCTCATTTTGAAGTTTACTATGTCATTAAGCAGTCTGGTCAGAAAGTGCAGAGCACCTGCATTTCAAAAAGTCAAAGCTGCCAGCCATGTACCTAGGAACTCAAAAATCACAAATTTAATTTTAAAACACTGCTTTTAGGAGTTCTGGATCAGCTGAGCTCAACTATTTCACTATAAAGCAGCAATCAAGCTTTAAAGGAAACAATTCTATGGCACCAGCTAATTGCTCCATTTCCTGGCATCAAAAGGCTTTTCCTGAGATTTCTAAATATGCAAGTAATAGGAGATTGAAAAGGGCAGGGTGGGGAAGTAAACACAGTGATTTAACAGTAATACTCTGGTTTTGCCACAGCCCCATCCCAGTATTAAGCCTACTGAAATATTGTGCTCCTTTTCTGAACAAAACCTCCTGGTTGCTCCAAGACGTTATTATATTTGCTCTGTTTGAACTAAATTATTGCTCCCTATCAAGCTGCTGCCTCCCTCTGACAACGGCCTCAACCAAAAAGGATGGCTTGGCCTGACACAGCTGCTTTTCAAGCTACATATATTTAGCATTTATTATTATTGTAGATACAAATAAGTAGACTCACTTGAAGCACCAATTTAAAGGCAATACACCTGTGACAAAAGCACATTTGTTATTTTTACAGTAAACCCAGGCATGTATAGGTTGTTCAGAGCAAATGAAAACACGTAGTGGAAAAAACAAACCCAACATGAGAGTTTGGGTTTTTCTTGATGAAAGAAGTCTGGTGTGAAGTTAATCAATTCCAGTGCTCTTTCCTTGGGTAACAGAGCACCAGCTAAGAAATTTGGCCAGAATAAACTGCTTCTGCATTTTGGAATCAGCCCAGAAGTACAGGTGTGGTTTGACATCTCCATCACAAATATTTTATTACTACCCTACCAGGCAACATTGACTTTCACCACATAGCCACATAAATAGGCCAGAAAACCTCAGGAAAGCTGAATAGGTCAGTCAGCTCAATCTCCTGATTCATGCTCTCAGAAGAAACAGAGGTGAGACATCATAAACCTTTTCTTTGCTGATGACATATAAAAAGATACACTAAGCCTAGATATTAAAAAGGACAAACCTAGGAGGAGGACATTTCAATCCAGCATCTCTGCATCTATTGTTGCTAGAAGAAGGTTACGATAAACTAAAAGGTCAACACAAAATTATTCTTTCTATATAATTTATTTCATACATTACAGGACAGTTCTGTTATTGTTTTGTGGATAGCAATTTGTCCTTATTTGCACACATCAGCATCCCTTTCAGTACATCTTGCAACAAAATTTCAAAGGCAACATAAACATCAGTCATTAATTTTAGAATTCTTCAGCTACTAAGGTAGAAGTCTTTGCTGTTCTTTCTATGCAAGGCGTGCATCTTCCAAGAGCTGCCAGGAGAACAAGTGCTGTCAATCAAGGAGCTATCATACTTTTTAATGTAACACAGTTGGCGTACAGAAATTGCACCCAGACAGAAAAAAAATGACTGGATGCAAAAGCAAAGGAAAAAAATTACAGTACTGTGTCTTCAGGCACATTGCATGTTGCATGGCTGCAATAAGGATCAATAATTACAGTGATACATTGACACTGACCTTGTCTGAGAGCATGTGAGTCTACAATTCTTTCAGTATCTTGGAATAAAAATAATTCTCTAAATAGCTCTTCACAGTCAATATTGTTTACTACCTCTGTTGTAATTGACATTTTCGGTGTACATATGACAATTGTCTTGCTATTCTTCAGCCTGAATGTCCACAAATAGTTAGTATGCCAAAAATGAAAAGGTCCAGGCCCTTGCTTGGTGAAAGTACATCTGCATTGGCTTTCAGAAACACTTGGAAATGAAGGACTTTTTGTTTTATACAATAAAATTGCATGCAATGCCCAAAGAGCACAAAAAGAACTTGTTGGTCTCCTGGCTTAGTCCATAGAAGGAGATGTCTGAGGACATTCAGATAAAGAGTTCTGTAGCAAAGGGTATTATAAAGATAATAATTCAAGTAGAAATGACATATCTACATGACACTTCTACTGAGACCAACAGCAGGTCTGTTTGCAGCCTGTGTATACACAGGAGAAGCTGAGAGTTATGGGAAGTCCAGCTGTTACAGTGGCTGCAGTTACGCAGTTGCCTGAATGAGTTCACACAACACTTAAAGTAGGAAGCAAGAGAGAGAGGCAGTAGTAAACACTGTGATCCCCTTAGATACCTGGCTCCATAAAGGACAAACATTTTCTTACTCATGATTGTAAAATTTGCTCTGACTCAGCAGTTTCGTGGAAAGGTTTCATGAAAACACCTTCTAATGTGGAAGTGTGATGCTGTCCTGCACTGACAAAGGTGAACAGAGAAGATGCAGAACGATGAATGACTGTATGAAGAGTAAAGGAATACTGTAAGTGCACCACAAAATGCTGCCTGCTATGTCTTACTGAGATAGACCAAAATAGATCACATAAAGACTGCAAGGTCAGCTAAACTCTACCAGGATAGTGTGTCTTAAATGGTGCCACTGCTGTTTACACACAGACATTTCTACAACCTAACAAAACGTTGAAGACATCTAGTCGAGCCCTAACATCAGATGGGGATACTGGCCTATAACAGGAAGGTGTGAATTCACACCGTATAAGGGAAATTATCAGATGGAGGCTACTATGCAAAACCCAAGAGATACACAAGAAAAAGGGGAAATGAAGCAGACCCACAGAAGAATGAGCATTGTTTCATCACTAGATGATAACCATCTACAGAAGATGCATAGAAGGACAGGTATAAAAAACTGCAGGGATCAGCTTAGAGGAGAACCTTTATAGAAACGCATGTGCCCCCCACACAACATCCAACAACCTGCCTTTTCTGTGCTGTATGGTTTGTTACAGTATTTCTAAAACTGACTCAACAGATATTTAGCAATCTCAAATATTAGAGAAACTCAGCTCCTTTATCCTCAGTCTGTTTTTCACAAAAGTAACAAACAAATACTGAAGCTCAGTATGCATTAGTTAAAGATCATGCTGTCTGTAGATTTCTAGCTGGGTGGTAGATAGGAGCCTGTTCAGCTGCTGGTATAACACTGTAAAAAAACTCTACAATGGGAAACTCCAACCAGGCCAAATGTTTATAGAACTGGTCAATATCCGAGGAGCCGTAAGTAGAAAACCACTGTGCTAGCAAAGCTCTCCTCTTGTTAGCCTTTGGGATATTTTTAAGAAAATAATATGAAGTAACTTAGAATTTCTGGTTTTGAAATAAGAAAAAAAATTCAAGTAACTGCGAAAAGAGGAACCCCTAATTTGACCCAGTGGTTGCTAGGCCATTAATGGAAAAAAACTTTGGGTAAATAAGATATCTAAAGAGTATTTTGAACCACGTAACACCCACAAATTACCACAGAGCAAGACAACATATTCTACAAGACTAAAATGTCAATAATTTCCCACAAATACAGCAACTGTAAACAGAAAGACAATAATCACCTTGCTTATGTACTTATGCTTAAAACAGCTTCTATTACTTACAAAAGGATATTACAGTAGGTAATTTACTGAGACAAAAGTTTCAGTGTTCACCATTAGTCGAGCCTATGCTGGTGTTTCACAGCGTAAACAAGTCTCAAGTTGTGCCAGGGGAGGTATAGGCTGGATGTTAGGAGGAAGTTCTTCACAGAGAGAGTGATTGGCATTGGAATGGGCTGCCCAGGGAGGTGGTAGAGTTGCCATTCCTGGAGGTGTTCAAGATAAGACTGGATGGGGCACTTAGTGCCATGGTCTAGTTGATTGGATAGGGCTGGGTGACAGGTTGAACTGGATGATCATGGAGGTCTCTTCCAACCTGGTTGATTCTATGAAAACCAGCAGCTTTAACATCTAATGTCAGCCCAATCTTGTCAATATACATTTCTAAATGGTTCAAAGTTTGTTGTATAATTAACCTAGTGAAACAAGGGTGAAGTTCTCTAAAGTTCTCTAAAATCCTTCCACTTGAATTTACATGTGAAAGTATTTAAGAAGTACATTTCTAAATATATAAGAAAACCACACCATCTTTAAGGCATTTAAAAGTTTGCAGTATCTCAGAATTACATTCAGGCAGACATGTTTGTGGTTTATACTCCATCAGCTTACACGATTGCTGAATTTGTTTCCATAAAACTCTTTATAAGCATCTTTAAGAATTGAAGAACTAGCAAGAGCTCCTTGCCTCACTCTGAAGCCAAATGACATATGAGTAGCCTATCCCCTACAGATGCCTGTCTAGATTATTTAAGCTTTTGCAGTGACAGAGGTTTCACCTGACACACCCTGATGGGCACTTAGCCCATTTATCACTATTTTCAGAACACAGACAGCATTCTTCACATACAATGCGAGCTTTTCCCAGTTGGGAGACCTGTCCTTCCAAAACAAGTTTTGCCTTTGAATGCTAACAATTCAGTCCTGAAATTTATTCTGAGTCTACAATTATCAAAGTCTTAGCTTGAGGGACAAACCGTGTTCTAGTTCTTCATATTTAGTTCTGGTATTTTCTGTTGATTTCTACTAAACTCCAGCTCTTTATGTATTAAAAACAAAGAAGTTCAGACAGGGAATCAAATGCCTCACGCAGACCTAAAGGCAAATTCAAGTTCTCTGAATATGAGTTCTATTTTAAAGAGCTATCCCAAAGTATGAGGCTGCTGAGAATTTACTCAGACTTCCTTTCTCACTCCTTATTGTGGCAGGAAGATTTTTCTGACTGTAAGCCATTCCAATTCTGCCTGTATTTAAAGTTACGTGCACTTCTATTAAGCATACTTGATATACACACCTCTAAAATATATCTACGGTCAGTTATGTGCTGCTAATGTGCATTTTAATAAAATAATTTTAAAACACCGTAGTATTGTGCAGCTCATTTTAAAACCTTCCTTGACTAACAATTAAAGAGCTAAAGGCAATTGGGAAAACTATTTATCTATGTAGAGGCAAACACACACATGCAGCATAAAGATATAGACAGATATCCTATTAGGCACCCTGCTCTCACAGAAATGTTGCTCTGTCAGCAACATGTTCTATCTTTGTAAAAGAAAAAAAAACCCCACATTCATCCTTTCTAATCCTGTACAAGTTATGTTCACTATTTTAACGTAACAAAACAAGAAACTTTTTTCCAAGAAAAAAATTTTGCGACATCCAGAATGAAAGCTCAGGTAAGGGTGGCCTGAATTTCCAAGCCTAAAATTGCTAGTATGTTTGATGGTCTACCTGCATGTTCTTTGATTTATTCCAGGGTAAAGGTGCACAAAATCCTACATGACTAACAGGCGGATGATTCTGTTCTCTGAAATCCCATTTTACTATGAAGGGTATACAGAGGTTCTATCAAGAAATATGATAAACAAAGCTGTACCTTAGACTGATTAAAACTTGCATGATGAACTCACTTTTCACCCTTCCAATGAAACACCATCTGTTGAGACACTCCTTTGCTAAAGGATACATATTTGATTTTCTTCTCCACATGACAACTTGGGACTAGCAAGAACACTAATCTGAATAGAAGTTTCCCCCCCCCGCCCCAGCCCTGTGGTGTGTAACCCACGGCAGCATTTCTCTTTTCTCTCAAGAAGGTAGAATTTGTAAACAAACCAGTATTTTTGTTCATGTCACTACAAGTGGAAAACATGAATAATTAGAGTTCACAGCTTCAGGTAAAATGGCATCGGTCTTAGAGTCTGACATCACTGAACAGCCTTGGTGAGCAGGTGTGTCCTAACAAATTGCTCTGCCTCTGTACCAAAGCCAGCTCCCAACCCACAAACTAAACAACACCTACTACAAGCTATGAGCAGTTTCTGCTTCAGAAATGCCATTATTTAGCAACAATAATCTTCAGGGATTGTACTATAAAACACACATGCCACTTGTATCTAAAAAAGCCATCTAACACAGCAAAGATCAGGAATATGTTCAGAAAAAAGATGTCTCAATGAGTACCAGTCATACCTGCATCTTTCAAGAAAGAAACCTAGAAACATGTCTTCATTTTTGTTTCTGATGTCTTCTGATATTTCCGATCCAATTGTTTCAGGTAATAGTTATAGTTCCATTACCACTCACGCCACGTGACAGAGACCAAACTGCTATTTTTTCTTTCAGGCACACTGCAACTTGAAAAGGCACTCCAGCTTTCCTAACTCCATTATCAAGTACCTTGTGGTGTCACCTTCTGAAGGGGGACAACAGTTTTGAACTTGGGCAAGCTACAACAAAGCAACATGTCAAAGTTCCATAGCTGAAGTCATGAAAAAAGTTTCCTTTTAAAAAAAGCTATTAGGATGTCTATTCCTCAGAGCCTTAATCTAAGCAGCAGGACATTTACAGAACTGTATGATAAAAAGTCACATTCCAATCAAAAGAGTGCATTCATTACCTTTGTTTTTCTGCTGCTCACTGGTAATGGAAGACCCCAATACATCTCTTTCTGTCTCTTACAAGTTGTGTGTTTTTATCTCAGAGTTTACTTTTTTTTTATTCAAGAAGTGGGAAAAAAAAGGGCAACACCAAACACCCACTAAGTCAGTGTAGGTTTGGTTGCTAACTGCCATTTCTTCCTCCTACCAAATCTTAGGTAAATGCTGAACCACCACAAATTCTGACACAATAAAAGTGTTTGAAACATGGATGCAGGTAGAGAAAGAGTTTGCATGAAAGAAAAACAGTGTTAAGTAAAATGGTAGCTACGTATGGTCAGACACACATCCAAATGAGTCCTCTCTGATCTCTCTCTTAATTCTGCTGCTGGCAGTGGAAATACATGATTTGTAATTTAAACAAATCTTTTTAGAAATAGCTACTGTAAAAACAATAAATCTTATAAAAAATGTTTAACAAAGATGGCAGTAAACCAGCTTTATCAGTTCGGAAAGCAAGTTACATTTGAAATGACTCTGAGATAAGCCATTGCGCTGTACAGAAAGCTTTAGAAACCACAGGAGTTTCAGGCTGTTGAACAACAATTGATTTTAAGATTGCAATTATTGCAGATGTTTTGAAGAACATAATCTCTTCCTCAGGGTGACCCAGTTTCAGGTGAAGGCTGTTTGTATATTACTTTCAGAAAGTTTTCAGGTGTGGCACACAATTTATTTCAACCAAAATAGCAGAAGTCCTGTTTGGAAGACAATGGTGACAAAATCCTGAAGGCAGCCAATAGTTATTAATCAGAAACAAGAATACGTTCAAAGAAGTTACTGATTACAGAAGTCTCAGCTAGACCAGTAACATTTAACTTTGTAACACTGGGATCATCTCCCATCCTCACCTTTTTTTCCCTTTTCTTGTCAGTTTATCATACACTTTGAATTAATCTCACAATATTGCTGACATGCCAAATATTGCAGGTATCAACAACATTAAAAACAAATAATTTCAGAAACATTTTAACAACTTGTTTTCTAATAGAGTTACTAGCAAGGCTGTCACAAACTGTTATGTGCAGAAAACGTGTATATTATAATATTACGCATTTTAGTGATTTCATTTTATTATAGAAGCAGGTATGTATCACAAGAACTACTGCGTTCTTACACGTGACCTCAGTAGAAAGTACTTCAAACTGTCAGTAAGTCAGCTGGTTCAAGATAAATTGGCATTTAGAGAAAACACTCAAAGAAAATAGGGAGAATGACCTTAGGCAAGAAAATAAGTTAATATTAATTTATCTAAATTTACCTAAGGCATACAGTGAGTAGATGGAGAAGGAAGAAGGGGCGGAGAGACAATCTTTTAATTAAGCCCCCACCTTTCTGAGCATTTAAAAGATACCCAGCATTTGAAATGACTAAACATTTAGACTCAAAAATGTAAAAAATCCACACCATAGGAATAACCTAATTAAATTTCTCAAATTAAAAAAACACAGTAGCAAGTACATAGTATAGACTAAAAACTGAAAGGTAGCAAAAAAGCAAAATATTTAAATTCAGACACGTATTCAAGGGGATACAATGAGAGACAGAAATTGTAATAACAACATGTAGAGAAATCACTGAGCTTCATCTATAACAACTCAATGAACTTCTGAAGGACTGGTTTATTCAACTATGGAAACTCAATCTCAGTGTGCTTGTGCCATATCCTAGACTACCACTAAACCCTGTGAACTGTAGTTGGGGAGACTGCAACACTTAAAAAGAACTTTTAAGCTTAAATGTTCTCCCAGACTTAGTTCTCCCAATCATTTCTTCTGAAAAAGAATAGCTTCTGTCTAAATGAATTATGAACTACTGAATTGTACACATGGTGTTCAAACAGAGACTAATAAATCTATCATTAGCCCAGTAATTAGACACAAGTTATCTTAAGGAAGGCTACAAAATTAAAACAGGTTCACCTCTTAAGCAAGACCTGTATTATGATAGCAAGATCCTAGGGTGGAGAGAGGGAATTAATAAAAAAATGTAAGTATGTTCTGGGTGCAGCAGCCTTCCAATTCATGTGTTATGTAAATATTAGTCCACCATAAATGAAAACACATCTTTCACTTAACAGGGCTTACTCAGTTCAGATGCATTCTACTGTCTCACTAGACACTTGCACAGAAGTAAGACCCAAACTTCATGTTTACCTGCACATAGAGTTGTTTCTTTTTGAAGATGCAACATGTGCTTCTATTAATCAGTTAACAACCTCCCAGCGAACAAAAAGACAGAACTTCTGCACAACAGCCATACAGCCTCTGATCCTATTTTAAGGGTTCTTTCAAAAGCTTTGCATTTCAAATGGAAACTGATTTAACACATATCAATTCCAATGGCTTCCATACTGCTTTCCCAATTCTTTTACATGAATTGCTTCCACAGCAGAATTTTATTTTTTGAAGGAAAATAGGCTAGTAGCAACATAATTCAGAACAGCACTAAATTTCCCTTACTCAGAAATCACTGTCAACTGGATTGTTTCTATATGTTGCATGTCTACACACAGTAGCCATTCAATTGTTTAAAATTAGAAATTCTAAGTTCTGTGAGAAAGTAATCCAACATTCACCTGGAATTCATAACAAGCCCACCCAGTTCTTGCTGATGAGAGCAAAATGACTTCTACTAACTTCATCAAACTGTAGTTAAGATCTTCATACTCTGACACTGAATTTGCCCAAATCTACCATGATGTCAGAACATATGTAAGATGTGTAGTATATATACATGCTTGCAAGCATATGCTTTCTTCAGCAATGCACTGGGGAAAGACAAGAAAAGGGAAGAAATTTTTTTTCATGTACCTGGCAAGTCTGAGAAAAGGAGAATGCATTCATTGAATCCATTAGCCAGAAGCCGATCCCTCAATTGTTGAAGTATTGCAACTCCAATGCAGAATGGGAAGGAGGAATTACCAAGCAGTAAAGTATCCCACAAGTGAAAAATTTTGTGCAAAGGAAAGACATCTGCATGGTGAACAAACACAATACAAAAAAAAGTTAAACATACAAGCATATATATAGACACACGCAGAGGCACACATTCTTTAAGTAGTTCCCAATATGTTTTTTTGCTCTCCTGTCTTAGGGTTGTTTTCATTTGGGAGCAAAAAGGACTCAACTGTTCAGAAACAGGTTTGTCTTCATATGCATTTATTATTCTGGAAAACAGTGTCTTCTTTCATTATTAAATACTTCAAAATGTTCAGGTTTTCAGATTTCAAACACACAAAAATCAAGCAACTGGTCACATATATCAGTTTTTCCAATAATACGAATACATTAATGGGTTAATCAATAAGCTTGACTACTTAAAAGAGATTAGAACATTGCAAAAATTGGCAGAATAAAGGAAACATCAGGAGGCCTGTTAAAAATAGCAACATTTTACATATGAAGCTGAGATGACTCTCCTAAAACAAGGTATTCCTCCATTATGTAATACTAACGTTTTATTGCAATTAATTGCCAAAGAAACCATCTCCTTGGTTTTCCAAAGTTGGTGATTCTCATGAAAGTTTTAGAAGAGACAACAGCAAGAAACAGTGCTTTACAGTCATACTCGTTAAAAACAACAATCAAAAATACCACATTAAATACTTTGATATTTAATCAGAAAAATAATCCATCAGTTTTTTCATCCTTTTTACACAATTCAAATCTGCCAATGTTGACATGAACTGAAAAAAAACCAAACCAACCTATAAATCTCTGAGAAAATATTTTGAATTTCTTTCTAGATTTGCTTTATTACCTTTATCCTCTTTCATTAAAAGCTCACCAAATTACAAAGCCCTCTTTGTTCTTAACATGCAGAGGAAAAAAATATAGTAATCTAGTGCTAGCAGAATAATAATATGTGAAGTGTACTAAAAAAAAGCTTTTGTTTATGTTCAAGAAAAAAATAAATTACTCCCTTACATTACTTGGGTGAGGGTTGGGGAAAGTGGTAAGGTTCGGTTTTGTTTCAGGTTCTTTTGTCTCTGTGTGGGGGGTGTTTTTTGTTTGTTTGTTTGTTCTTCTTTTAACTATTTTAAACTGTTCTTACATCTTTTCCCAGCAGGTAACAGCTTAATTTGCACACTCCTGAAATATTGTATATATGAAATTAACCAGCTTAAATGCAATATTTTCAAAAAAAGAACTTATGACAGTTAAATTAGGGTAGAAGGTATGTAATAAGCACTGTTGAGATGCAAACCACAACACACATGCCTGCAAATTACAAATGACCTACCAAATCACAGACACATCATACCAATTAGAAAGGCCTTAGCTGAAAAAGTGAGAAAAAACTACATACAGGAACATTTAATCAGAGAAGAAGAATGCATACTCACGTGTAAACATTGTAAGAAACCAAGGAATAGCATAAAGCTGCAGAACACGATGAAGGTGGAAAGAGAACAGAAAAAAAATGTTTAAGAGCTAAAGTTTGTGACAGTTGTTTACTACATTAAAAATAGCCTTGCTTGGCATGAATGTATTTAAATTGGGAAATAATTGCAGTTGTAAAACCACTACCACACAATTTTTAGCCCCTCAGAGAAGACTCTTCTTCCCTCAGGTGTACATTCTCATCTCTTTCAAACTCCTAATTTATGATACTGTATTAGAAATGATAACAAAAACAACCTCCCTTGCTAGACTTATGCTAGGAAGAAACTACTCTCAAAGTCTTAGAAGTCTCATAAACCTGATCTATTGAACTGTCACTGTTCTCACCTTTCATGTATATAAACCTAACTGAAAATCAGCAAAAGATGCCTGACCAAGCATAAAATAACCTGATTTAATGTATCTTCTTGACTATGGAAAAAAAATGGTAAAGTGCTAATCACAATCTACAACAGAAAAATTAGTCATATATACCTTTTTTTCTCCTATGTTGGCAGCTACTAAAATGTGTATTTGTCAGTGAAAGGCAGTAAGAACAGTTTCATTCTCAAAAGCATATAGTGTCAGCTACTAATGCCTTAAGCATTTATGTATTCCACTGTGATCTTTAAAGGCACCTGAAGAATTTGTGGCTGTTTCAGCACTTCTACTACTGTAAGACTACGGACTTGTGTTGCTGCATTAGCTACAGAAAACCTTTAATTTCTGTAAACTCCCATGCTCGTGACATCACATAGAGAAAATTCAATGAGTAAGAGCTAAGCATTTATGACATCTTAAAGAGTTTCTTAATTTCAGTGAAGTATTTAGCATATTAAAGGTAACATGGAACTGCACAGAAAGTCCCAACAAAGTAGCAATGCAACACTAAGTTTCACTAAGTTGTATATGTCACATGCTCTGTTTTCCAGTTCAGAAGATTTACAGTTAGACATAAAGTTTAATATATTACCTTTTAATGCATAAAGAGTGCAAATTAGTTCTATTAAGCTTTTACTGGAAGTAAGCAAATGAGAAGCAGAAAGCATAACTGATACTATGTTAATAAATTACTACTTATTCCATAAACTCTTAGCTGGGTTACATCACTGACTATATGATGAAAAAGCTAAAAGCTCTTTAATACAGCTCTCTCTAAATTTTATTCCTAAAATCTTAATCTGGCCATGTGATAGCATCTGAACCATACTGTCTATAAAACTAAAACAGCTGTAATGACCGCAGTGTTCACCAATTTCAGTATTGAAAAGAGGTTTATGAAGCTTGGTCTCCAACTCATCAACTGATGTTACGAGTCCAAAAACCTAAGCAAATCCAATTCTATCACCATTTCCATCTTGTAATACATTCATACTGTTTTCCTCGAGCGTATCTTTGTCATGTCGTCGTTTGAGTTTAAAGAGCCAACAGAGNAATAACAACATTTTCTGCTTCCTGAAATATCCCCTTGTCTGGTTGTGGCCAGCCAATACCTGTTTACCTGCTTGCTTGTATACAGTATCTTGTTTTCCATGCAGCACAAAACCAAGTTTTCTTAACAGCCTCAGGCTCCTCTTTGCTTCGAGGTACATACTACGCAGACATCATTTTGAACTACATCAGTTCCCTAGCATTTCAAAGCAATTACTTTTTCCTTTTATACATTTCATTAAAGCAGACCTGCACTTTCTCCTAAATTCACAAGCGTCTCTGTCTTGTATATATCTCTGTGTAGATGCATACAAGAACATCCACAAAATCTGAACCATTCAACAGATTATTAAAAGCTAACAAGGCAAAGTACCACTTTGCTCTAAAGCATCCTCACCAAACCTATCAATAGTGACATGAAAAGTAGGTCAAACTATTTTAGTAGAAGGTAGTAGGCAAGTTTTTATCCCTTTGATTTTCACAAATAATTTTCTAAGGTAGTACATCTTCATACAACTGAGGTGGTTACAGTCACCACCAACAAGCAAGTGCAGAAAAAGTCACAACACTCGTATTATTCCACCATGCAAGGCTAATCGGAAAACACAGACACAAAAGAACTACATTGACTTGAGATCCTCAAATAAACGCACTACCAACATGTTTCAGCTGAACTGCTGCACTGTTAACATCTTAGTAAACAGTGCCCTCTAGTGATCACTGGCAGGAACAGCATGGTGCCATGCTGTTGTGCCAGCAAGCTGCCGTTAAAGAGGTTATCAACCCTTCACTACCGAACCATGGCACAATGATTTGTGCTTTTATTGCTACTTAACTCTCCGTAGCTGAGAAGCATGTTTAATCAAAGTAGTGTGTGAACCGCTGGATGAGCCTGGAAATAGGTCACATGAAAACAGGAGCCCATGAAAAAGCTACTTTGTTTTTTCCAATGTTAGCTCATGACCAGCGATGTCATAATTTTCATTTAGCTTTGCTCTTAAAATACAGGCTCTCTTGTGCTTTTAAATAAGGGTGGGGACATTTCTTATACATGAAGAACATAGGAGTCCAATAACACCAGTTCTTATTCAAACAATCTGATTAAAACCACAGGGTTTTTTTATTTACAACTGAAATATCGTGTCCTTAGACTTGGTTTCATTGCCCATCTTTTCATTATCCCTAGCTAAAGATCCAATAGTACTCTTCCCATAATAGTTCCCAATAGTACTCTTCTACCACAAATGTGTCAATATCTGAGCTTGGAAAGAAGAGTTCACTGCTCTTCAACAGGGCGAAGGTGTATACTAACCCATAGTTAGATGGTCATATTTTGAGAAGAGTGCCATCTTCCATTAGATATTCAAAGACCTTAGAGCTATTTGCTCCAGTCCTGATTAAAGCCTTTTCCATGAGGACTGTGTTACTGCTTGTTGTTACTATCTGGATTGTTTCATTGACACTCAATCAACATACAAATCACCCTCTAATAAGGAGAGAATTGCCCCCTTCTAAGCTTTCCCACCCCAGGCTCCCTCCTCCCAAAACAAAATTTCAAGGCCCTGCTTTCTTTCTAAAAAGCAGTGTAAGAGAGATTTTGTACTTTTTTAAAAAAACAAAAACATATTGTCCACCATTCTTAACTGACTTTGGACTGAAAACAAAAGTAGAGAAGCTTTCAAGAGTGCATTTTTGAATGTGTGTATCTCTGACTTTACCTGTAGCATGACCAGGCCCAAAATATTATCTCAAAGCAAAGCTAAACAAAATCTTGTTAAAAAAAAAATTGTAGAGAAATGTCAAAACGATTCAAAAAAATTACAATCTTATTCTGAGCATTCCAGTAACTTCTTTAATGTATGTGATTTAGCTCTACCCCAGATTGTGGTTTGTACGAGGTGGCAAGGCCCCAACAAGGCCACCTCTCAGCTGCTACTTTTTTTCATTATCAAGCTCTCCACAGATTCCTGAGGAGGGGAAGATGAGTGGCAGGTGCTGATCTCTTCACCCTGGGGTGCAGTGATTGTATGTGTGAATGGTTCAAACCTGCAGCAGGGGAGGTTTAGACTGGATATTTGGAAAGATTTATCTACTGATAGGGTAAAAAGCCTGTCACTAGAGCAGACTTCCTAGAGAAGTAGTCATTGCCCCAGGCCTGTCAGTATTTAAGAGAGATTTGGGCAAAGTCCTTAACGACATGCACTAATCTGGTTGGCCCTTAATTTGTCAGGCAGTTAGACTAGGTGATCATTTCAGGTCCCTTCCAAATGAGTTCATCTGTTCTAGAAAACCTTGATCTTGCGCCTTCATGTTCTGTCTGTGAAATCCATACACACATAATCTAGCTTCAGGCCTATATGGTGCCTAGACAATCATAGATTTAAATGCTGCAGAAAAGTGTGAAACTGTTTGGATGACTGGGGATGCAAAGAGAATGTGGGCTGCCTCCCATTTTTAGTATTTGATTCCATCCACCCACATGCACCTACACAAACAGAATTTCCCAACCACAAACTACACAAACCACCCTCCTGACCTGAAAAATACCAGCAGGAAATCTCTCACCTAGGTTCTCCACTAAGGTAATCATTTCACAAAAGAAACAAAGTACCTCAGTCACGGGACTTTTAATTAGTTAAAGCCTTATTACCAACACCTCCCACGTATCACCAAAACCAAGCTAAGGTATGTGAGAGCAGCCCCAGCACAATGGCATTAAGTAACTGCAGCCAAACTTTGTCATCTCTGTTAATGGCCAGCTGGCAACTGTGTCTAGCTTCCATAATTTGCAGCTGAAAGCTTTTTAGAATTATTTATGGCTGTAGTTACCCTTTTCAGTAATGTAGCACACTTCCTTGTTGTTCTTCGGTTCAAAATGGTCTGCTGTTCATGTCAGAATTATTCAATAAAATACAGAACGTGTTATAAAGCATTATAAAGGGTGGGGAGGATTAAAAACTTTGGGGGAGTGAGTAAAGACAAACTGCAAGTTCCACTGTATATATCCCTCCATTTACATGTAAATCACATAGAAAATGCAATGTACTTAATCCAGGCACCACATCAGCTAAAAATATTCACAACTATTCAAGCTTCCGCAGCGTTCAATATTCTGAGAGCTACGTGACCCAAAGCAAATGAGAAAGGTGCCAGGAAACACAAAAAATCCTTCCTGCAGCAGAGCCTGTGTTTCAGCGATGAAAGATTAATCAGAGTTTACTTTGATAGGATTAGTACTCAAGCACTGAACTCTGGTTCAGATCTCATTATCACAGTGCCATATCCTTCACCTTGATGGATCCTGTGCTGTCTTGTCACAGGTACCACAATCACCTCTCTCGCTAATCTAAAAGGCAGAACAACTTTTATTTATATTAGAAAAAATAAAAAAGACAATTTAGAAAGGATAATCTAAGCTCACAACCTCTCTTCAAAAATCAGTGTTAATTTCGGAACTAGCATTTGTACTCAATGCGAGGTATTGGATTTTTTGTTTGTTTGGTTTTGTTGTTGTTGTTTGTTCAATGGTGTTGGTTTTCTGTTTGTGTGGTTTTGTTTTTTGGTGTTTTTTTTTTTTTTTGGCAGGGGTGGTGATGGTGTTATTTTTACACAAATATACCTCTGTTTTGTAATTATTTAATGAGTCTCTTTAATCATCTCCAGACTTAGGATACAAGACTCACATCGGACTATGTGACAGTCAATGATTAGCAGAACACAAGAACTGCAATATAACAGAACAGGTGATTTTCTATGATTCCATCTGACTTACACCTTGAAAGTTTTCAGCTAAAGATCAGCTAACACATAAGATCTGTTGCTACAGAGTTCTTGTGGAGGCAAGTAGTGGAAACGGAGACCTGTAAGATGGTCAGGCAAGTTACATCTCTTTGTCTCTTGGGTGGGAACTAGTATCCTGGACAAAATACACAGAGGAAATGCTTTAGTCATGAAGAGCTTGTAACAATTATCATGTGTATTTACATAGTGATGCAGAAAAATTCATCCTTCCTTGAGAACTTAAATGTTGCTGTTAACCATGCCCTTCTTTACTCTCTAAACATTTAGGCTTTCTACAGATTGATATTCTCCCTTCTCCATACTTTCTCTTCATCTTCTTCCTACTTGCCCTCTTCAGATATGGGTCAGCAGCTATACACATGGCCTTCTCAAAGATCTCTCTTTATAATGCAATGTACTGTCTTTCTCTCTTGTTCATTTTAATGTTACAGTAGCTTTTAAATTATATAATTCATAAAGAACATTATTACATTAAACACACATCTACAAATCAAAGCATATATTTTACTTTTCCATTACAATCTTTGTAAACAGTGACAATGAATATCTGCCAGTCCCAAAGACACAGAAATTCACCCTGGAATTGCGTGTTTTCAAGAGGCTTGGCCTTGATGCTTTAACTTAAAGTGCTTCCCAATAAGGATTAGGCTTTTCTGATAAAATAAGCTTTATATTGCTTAGAAAAAAACATAAATAAATTTCTTATTTATGAAATTTATATTTCTACATTAACATCTCTTGACTAGAGTTTCCTGCTTCCATTTTGACCTCAAGGTCATCATCTGTTCTTAAGACCAACTTGTTATTACCCAATTTCTATATGTCAAATATAATGATGTAGGCCATAACAATTCATAATGTTCTATCTATACCCTTGTCTAAATTTGCTTTTCAGGAACATCAGCCACAAACTTGGCTAACGCTATAAAAGTATCTGCCTACTATAGAGTATTATCTTGGCTTTCTGGACTATGCTTGCCTCTCTAAGCAAAGGAGGAAAGCTTCACTATTTAAAGTGATAGCTAAAATGCAACCTTGTTTTCCTTTTTCCAACATATCCCTCCATTTCTCCTACATTTTAGCTGTGTTCTCAGCTTTCAGTTTCCTCCATCTTAGAGCAAATGCATAAAACTTAGACACAAGTTGTCCAATGTTTCTGATCCACTCCAACAAGCGATTGCTAACCATATTCTAAGGTCTGATGTATCTACAGATTAACCATCACCTGCATGCATTTTTATTTATTGCTTGCAAATTTATGTCTTGTGTCAGCCAATCACATTTAATTAGTTCACAGAAATTTTACTATTAATAATTTATAGATACTTTTAAAAAATACTAATCCATACCTCAAAATAAAATTATATTAATCTTTCAAGATTAGTCTGTAAGTTATGAGTGATTAACAGTAATTATACTTGCCACATGCCAACAGAATAGGAAGAACTGAGATATGTAAAATAACAATCATAATTTTACCATTTCATAAACATACTCAGAAAGGTCCATTACTATTAAGCTTCACTTATGTCAAACTGAAACAGTCTGGAAAGGCATCTCATCCTAGCTGCCCTCACTTTTTATTGTATACTTCCTTTGAACAATACTTAGAAGAACCCTTAGCACTTACATCTGGAATAAAACCGATTTCATTAAGGTGGTTACTCAGCTCTGGATCATGGAATGCAATCATCTGGGAAAACACTGTCAGGTATTCTGAAATGACAAGTAAATTGAAGGTCATTGTCCAAAACACAAGCCACCACACGCTGCAACCAAGCAACAAAGCTGTAGAAAAAAAGTAACTGATTTTTCAGTTCATTTTTATGGTTAATTGAAAATGCACAAATTAGAAAAAAAAAATCAATTACCTAAGTCCAGTCAATTGATATTGGCTGGAATACAATAATACCAAGTTTTAGTTTACATAGCTGGGCATTCCCATGCCCAACCCCCTTTAACTGCTCTTGCTTCCCGTTTCACATAATGAAATAGATCTGATAAGCTTAGAAAAAACAGCTGTCTTCACTTCAGAGCACAAGCTCAGAAACAAAGGACACTGAGCTCTGCAGTTCAAAAGATTTCTATCCACCCCTACATGGAAGACACAAAGAAGGTAAGAAGCTAAAACTGCAGCGGGCAGTTAAATGAGATGAATACTTCCATCCAACCCAGTAAAGCAAGGAAATTACACAGAATTTTCCTTTAAAACTGTATTACACATTGGTGTTTGGGATACGACCCTAGAAAGGATTAAATTAGAAAGCTGAAAGAATCCCAATAGGTACAGCCTCCTTGAATCCCTGATGGCAACAGACATTGCATGGGAACTCAGCAACACCTACAATACTTTAGGCTCACAAAAATCCTACTGACCTAGATTTCTAACTTGAGCTGCTACATATTTCTGTAAAGCCCATTAGGAATAACATTAAGGAATTCTGGAGAGCCAAAGCATTATTTTACAGAAGAGTACACCTCCTTGGAAAACATCTTTATCAAGCTATTAATCTTGAAATCTAAAGCAGTTGCCTCCACAGAAGCGTCTGATAAAATATACTCTTCCTCACCTTTAAACCTTTATTGTCCCTTTTTTCCAGCAAGCACTGTTTTTGCACAGATAAAAGGATTCAAACAAGTTCTCTCTCTTCAATAGTTTTTCCAAATTATTATTTCATGTCTTTGTTTCACAACACCTCTTAGCAATTGTCTTTCATATGTAAATTCTCCTGACCACTGTTTTCTGTTAGCTGTCTCTCTGTTATACAATGTGTAAAGGCTTTTATATCTAATTATTTTTTGTTGATGAATTCTTAATTTTTTAAGACAAAAAGTTACAAACACCATTTCTAACTTGTGCAGTTTCACAAGTTATACACAAAATCATTTATTTATAAGAAATACAGGGACATTGAGCTATGCTGAAACCTAGCATTCAGTAAACACTCATACCTGCTAGCTGTTGAAAATATTCATTACCACCTCCTCTTTTAAATTATTGATAGCTTTTCAAACAGGTTCTTTTGCTTTTTAAAACTGTCTTCAAGACTAATTATCTTTGCAACATAGACTGTGCCAAGGTGGCTTTCTAGGTCTATAGAATTCCTCTGTGTTTCCATTAAATTTACAATTAAATTTCGAGTAGAACAGACATTTACCTCCTAGGTATTGTTTTAATTTCTCTAAGTTATCCATATAGTTGTTGAAGACTTAACTACGGGGAATTATTTGTTGCACTTCTCTAACTCCTGTCCTGTACTGAATGATATTATCTTCTTTTCAGTTAAAAAATTCCCCTCAGATCACTAACTTTCTGAATACCATAACTACCATTTTCCAAGGCATTAATAGTTTGTACTGTTCCTCTTTATTCTCCCTCATTGCTGAAACAGTTCCTGTAACAATATGATTTTGATCACCTGAAGCATAGGTCTTTGCAATTTAACACTGGAATGGAACTTCCTCCAGCTCATATGCTGGATATTACCCAGAATATTTTTTGTGAGTGGAGAAATGGCTTTTTCTGTCTGCCTGAATCTTTAGCCCATTATTTTGTTCCTATTTATCTTGCATGGTTGTCACATATCTAAAATACAGAGTTTGAAAGAAATAGGTGGGTATTTCTATAGTTCAGTTCTGCTTGTGTTCTAATTTTACAGCCACTTGAAAAAGTGTATTCCTATATCCAGAAATAATTCTACTTCTCTTACAACTAAAAGAGTAAATAAAAGGGCTTACTTACCTTGAATAACATGAGAATTATCCTTCAGAAAGAAATTATACAAATACTTGGGGATAAAAGCAGACATGCAGGCATATGCCAGAGCTGAAAGAATTAGAAAAAGAGTTGCAACTATGGAGGTAGAAACACAAGCATATCTAAAAAAAAGTTCATTATTAAGCAGGTAAGAAGCATAAATATTTAAAATAACTCTTTATGCAGATTATTATAAAATACTTTAAAAGGGCACATTGCTCATCAAAATATTATAAAAGCTCCTGAAAATGTTGTCTTCTATCACTGAGCAAATATGAAGCCATCTGGACCTGATCTGCTCCCAGTTTATTTTCTTATTTCTCAGTGACAAAGCAACGAGATCATGTTTGGAAAGCCATGGTGATGCTTGTATCAAAAACTGAAGGTCTCTAAATGAATACTATTTTAGAAGACATGGTTTCAGACAACTGCATTGTTGCACTGTTCTTATAGAACTTACACCCAATTTATGCCCCAGACGACTCACATCTTATCTCTTCAGCTCTGAGAGATGATAGAATTCAGAAAAAAAAAAAAAGACGACAGTGTGCAACATAATTAAAAATACTGTCAAAACAAATGGACAAACATGTTTTAAATGTCTCAGTGGCTCCTCACATACATACCAAATAGACATTTGAGTGTAAAAAAGTGTTTATCCCCTTGATTAATTCCTGGTAACTTGCTGAGAGACAATCTATTGTAATACAATTCCTAGTCATGGCGCTAGACTATAGATATAAAAAGAAATGTTTGTTGTAAATACATCAATGACATATAATTTTGGAATTTACTAAGAAAAACATCAGATTCATAGCAAATATGATACTAGGTCATGTTATAAACAAATTCTGTGTCAGAACTTTTCTAGCATTGAAACTTATTCTGAACAAATCACTGTCTAAGATGATAAAGGTCATATATCCAAAGGTGCTGTGATAAGCTTTAAGTGCCTAAACCCATCCTGAATAGAGGTAGTCTGACAGGTTAACAAATAACAACAAGGCTGAACTACGGCGTCACTTAAAAAGACAAGCACTAAAGAAGCATCGCTTGCATTTCTGTAATCAAAGTTATTTGCGCTTTTTATTGTATTTTAATTATTGTATTTGGCAATAAACACAGGGTTTGAACTCCTGCTTGAAAAGTAGCACAGCACACACACTTCTCAAAACCAAACAATTTCTTTTGGTCTGTGGCAGTAAGAGCTATGATGTCCCTTTGTGGCTACAGAAAGTTTCCATCCATAACAGGTGCACACACATCTGTCTACACTTAGAAGACAGACTATGATTCCTTTTCACCCCCAGCAGACAAAAGGTACTCACCTTCATTGTTAAAATTCAAGTACAGAAATGGTGCACAAAGTGAGTCAAGACCTAAAGAGAGAAGAGCCATGAAAAAAGCACAGAAAGAGCTCATTTCTTGTAAGGTAAACTCATTTACTTAAAATCAGTATCAAGTATGCAAATTTTCATGATAATTCTGCAATGTCAGGCTTCACAGGTGATGCTGAGTGAAATCAATACATTAAATCAGAGAGGATTTCAAACTGCTGAACTGTAATGTTGAACTGATTATTCTGCCAAGCTTCCAAGAAAGGCTATTTACCATCCCAAGGACTCGCTAACTTTTGCCATTTTACCTTGGAACGGAAGAGTAAGCAATACATTTTACTAAGTTTTGGTCTCTTTAGAAAAAATAGAGTAGATATATGAATGAGCCAATTCTGCATAACACATTAAATAAAAAATGTTAGGATTTAAATTTGCAATATGCCATAGATTCATTCTTCAAAAGCAATAGAAAAAATACTTACAGTGGGGAGGGGAGACAGGGAATTGGGAGAGGTATTTTTCAGTCAGTCATAGCTTTCCAGTTAATTATCTAAAATTGCCAACTAGTCAAGCTTACCTTGCCAGTACACCAAATCAGGATGGGAAACAACCCAGGCCTTCAATACACGTCTAAACTTTGCGTGACCTTCTGGTGATGACAGCAATTCATCATACTGATGGCAACGAGGAATATCAACTTCAATCTGCACCACAGACAAGCATATAATACAAAGAGAAACCAGGGTAAGTGGGATAGTACTATAGCAATCTTGCAGCACTAGAGGTGAAAGTCAGCCAACAAATGTAGGTCAGACCACCACCATAAACACAACGCACTTCTTCCACCACCCTCAAAATCAAAACTGAAAAGGGACAGAGGACTCTAACAGCCCTGTCAAAGATTAAAAATACATTCTTTTTTCTTTTTCCAGATTCACATATTTAAAAGGGTTCTAACTTTCTAACTCTTGAAAAAAGCAGAAAGCATGTAACAGTTACAGTTTTTTTATGACCCAAGCCTGTGACACATTTCAGATGCTAGGATCACTTTGCTCAAAAGGATACTCAAACCAGAGTTTCAGAATGTTGTACCAAATTTAATAGAAAATGTTTCTTCACCTGGTGAAACATTGGCACAGGTTGCCCAGGGAGGTTGCGGCTGCTCCCTTCCTGGAGGTGTTCAAGGCCAGGTTGGACGAGGCCTTGAGTGACCTGTACTAGTGGGAGGTGTCCCTGCCTACGGCAGGGGGTTGGAACTGGATGATCCTTGAGGTCCCTTCCAACCTTACCATTCTATGATTCTATGATATCATTGCTCATGACATCTTTTTATGTGATTCTGAAGTAAAAGAGGGTTCCACTTCCCACATGTTTTAACAACTTGAGTAAAACTACTTGTTTCCACCTGTTTTCCAAGCTACTTGTTACAGCATGGAAGAGGGAGAACTCTTTCACTATTATCATCTGCATCTGCTGTAACAGGAAAGTGATGGCAACTGGTGGAAAAGTTCTCTGCATTACATCAAGTCATTAAGTGATAATATTTGGTACCATTAGAAGCCTTACTTGTCTGTCTGTAGGAATTGGTGTGTCTTTATCAATGGCATCGTATTTTGCTTGAATGGCTCCCTAAATGGGGAAGAAGAACACTCAACTTGAGAAAGATGTAAATAACATAAATGCATGTTACAAAATAGACACTGATAGAAATTGACTGGTTTTTTTTAAAGTGATTCTGTTAGTAACTTTTTTTTTTCCTGAAAAAAATTCTCCAAGTAGTTAAAATTCAGCTGTCTGAATTTTCTGAAAATTGCCTTCGTTCTGTCATAATTCAAGACATGCAGTTCTTCCTGTGTGACATCCTCACTACGACCTTCAGTGATTTTCAGTTGTTTATGAAGAAAACTATGCACCTGATACAGTTTAGATGCTCTCAATTTAAATTCAGTGCTTACCTCAGCCACTGGTAAGCGGTTTTCAACATCATTTCTGTAAAGGCACTGAATCCAGTTCTTAAATAGCCTGTCCTTGCATGAAACCCAAGACAGGCATGCTATCAAGTCCATCTTAATGTAATGGGACAAGGAAACACTACCTACAGAAGTAAGCTGGTGAAGCATGAGAACTATCATCCCCCAAGACCACATCCAGCAGCCCCTCTTAATATTTACAGCTTTTTTTAAAAAATCATATTACAAAGCATCCAGCAGGTCGCATCCTAAGATAAGTATCCTAAACAACTTGGGATGTGTTATCTCTAAGAACTCTGTCCAACACTACTACAGATTGCAAGCTGAGTACATGCAAAAGCTGGATAGTGAAGAAATCTCTCTGAAGAGTCCTCATTTCTGAGACATTCCTTTACAGTCCTTTCTGCAAAGAAGTCACATATAATTTTATTTTTCTGCAGCCTTTGAAGGAAATGCATGGATTGACAGATTAGAAAAATAAACCTGATGTGTTTCATCTCAATTTGCCAGAGGGTTGATGCCAATCAACCAGAAGGATTCTAACCGCATTTGTGAAAAATACAAAACAAAATTCCCTGTTAACTACCAGTTGCTTTTAAACAATCTAGTAAAATTTGGCTCTGTGGGTGGTATTTTTCATTAACCAAAATTGAAGGCAGAGAAGTTTACATACACTCTCTTCGAGCAAATAGTATTAGATACAAGAGGCAAGTCTGTCTCAACATTGTGTTTATTTACAGTTCAAGACTCATTTTGTTTGCGAGTCTAGTAATTCCACCTGCCAAATCTTCAAACTCATTCCAGCTTCCTTGTCAATCCAGTTTTTATTCTATTCCCTACTCAGTCAGTACAGAAATTTCTGCAAATACCCTTACCTCAACACCCAATAGGGCAGCCCAGGTTATGCCCCTCAGAAGAGGGGGGATGTCAACCCTGGCTTCTTTCCAAATTTGGTTTTTCTTGTATGGGTAGGCCTTCGAAGAGAAGAGGTTTTTAGTAAAAAAATTTACCATGTAACAAAAATAATTCAAATCACAATCCCGAGATGCTCTTTTCCCCAAAGGAAAATTGTTGTCAGCTGAACAGCAGAGACAAGGTCTGTAACAGCTGAATTCCTAACTGGAAGGCCTGGATGGAGGGCTACTGTTTGGTGTTGAAATACATACTTCTCATAATGTATTCATGTGCTTTGGTATATATTGGATATAGAAATTCACTAATCCAAGTTTTTAATAAAACGTTTTTCTTCGTTACATGTTTCTCTTCATACACTGTATACAGCTTTGATTAATTAAACATTTTTACTTGTTAAGTGTTGTATTTAGAAAGATAATGATTCACATCAGCTCTCTTCTTAAGCAAGAATTTCTCTGCATGTATTTAAATTAGAGACTTTTTTTTTTCCCTCTTCAATGTAAACCCCACAGTTTTAACATGGCACTGCTAAAGACTGGTATAGTTTTCAAGTACCTTACTGCTTGAAAATGCAGAAATGTTTTGGGTATATTTATACATATAGCAGCTTAATCTGCTATGAAAGAAAGGACACAGAAGTAGGTCCTTCAGTAAATACCAGATATTAGCAGCAGGTCTATTTTCATGTGCATACTTAAACTCTGCTTGAACATTCATCACAACTGGGAAGACTAACTTGTATTATTTTTATGTTCTATCTTCTGATACTCGTGTATCATTTCCTTCTCCCTTTCCTACTGTGGTCACTTGCATTTGCTTCCTTTTTCAATTACTCTGTCCTTTACAAATCCTCTAATTAGCAGACTGAAGCCAATTATAAAGCATCGGAAGGATTCCATACCTTCAACAGCCTGTCAAATAGGACAATTCGATTTAGCTGATACTCTGTGTCCCTCTCCCGGATGATCAGAGGAAGACTTGCAGCTGCAGACAGCTCATTACTACTGTTTGAATGAGGTAATGTTGACTGACTGGAAAAAAAGAGCTAACATAGTAGTATCAAACAGCAAGAAATATAAATCACTGAAAAAACCTAATATCCTCTAATGCATTTCTTTGTCATAAGCAAGTTCGAATGGATAATTTTGAACATTCAACACAGTTAACTTCCAGAACAGAGAAACAGGCTAGGATCCTCAATTTGGTAAGTGGGCCTAAATCCATCAGTGCCAAGTGCTTATCAGCTCGCTGACTTTAAGAGCCACAGAAGGATATGTTAGGTTTGATTTTTAGAAGACAGTCATGTCCGGCTGCGCAGTGTGCCACTCAAAACTAAAAATTCCAAGTTCAGTCCCTTATATATGTTCTAACTTAAACACACACTTACTCATCTTCAAGCAATGGATAAAATGCTTCCCCACCAACATCTTTCAGTCTCTGAAATCAAGAATAAAAATAATTCATTATCAGAATGCTGCTTAGAATTCAAGTGGAAATAGTGGAATATGAAACTGTTAGCCTGCAATGCATTTTCAATATTCAGCAGTTTGCCTTGAGAACTAGGCATTAGCTCAGTCCTCAGAAGAAACATACAGCTTTAAACACTAAAATTTTTGCTAATATAGGATTTTTGGGTTGATGAAAGTTCTTCTGCCTGAAGATAACACTTATTTTATTCATAAACCTTCTTCCACCGTAAAAATAGCTTTTGTGGGCATGATTCAATAAATCAGTAGTATTAAATGTTTTTTTTCCTTTCCTCATGGTTTTGCAGGCACTTCCTTCTGCAGTAGCTGCAAAGCAACAGCAGAACTTAGTTTTACATTTTTAATCAGTTTGAGAGTTATGCAAATTTGAGTTCCTTTTAGGAGCATCATCTGAAAACTGTACAGAAACGCAGACACTCTCTGAAAAGCTGACAGACAAGCATGCCTGGACTTTTGCCTGAAGTTTTCAAATATCTTTGGTGCATCGTGATTAATGTTTAATGACATCCTCTGTTTTGCAGTTCAATCTCTAACTTAAAGGCACACAGCCTGTTCCTCCTGGAACTAACAGAACAGTTCATTCTTAGTTCATTCAGTACTGATCCTCTGTTGATTCTAAGCATCTTGTTCTGATCTATGAAAGGTCTTCAAAAATTTATTTCAACTGACACTGCAAGGTTCAGGCTTGTATTTTCCCCAAAATAAAACTTCAGTGCATACTTTTTTGCTTCTGTCATTGTATAATTAGAAAGCAATATGAAAAATTACATAATAAAAAGTTTTTTAAAAAAAGCTTTAGAAGCTGCTCTTTTATAGAAAAAACAGCAGCAGGTACAGTGTGTATTCCTTTAAAAATAGCTTATTGCATATTCTTAGCCTCCCCCCAAACCCCATCAACCAAGCAAACAATCCAGTTCTTCAATCTCTTTTCACGCATTTGTGTGAAATAATAAAAAGTTCTTCTGAGGAAATGTTTATGCAATATAAGCCACATTGCCCTTAAAAGTAAGATGCTGGTGGCAGAGATCAACACTTCATGAGTCACTTTCCTTTCTGTATGAACTCCTCTAGTCATATGGAAAGGTATTTTTATAAAGACTACAACAGAATTGTGTTTGCTACTATAAAAAGCAAGCTGCTCTTTTAGAGCTCTTTTGGAGCAGCTCTAAAACTTTACACGTGCAGAGACAAAGACAATTAAAACATTTCCTCAATATATGCAGTAAATCTTGTAACTGATCATTACATCAGGCAAAATGATTTTGGCCAAATTATTTCAAGTGATCTTTTGAACTAGTTGTTAAATTGCTATATAGTCCAAATAGTAGTAATGAAGTACTGGAAACCTGGTATCCAACTTTAACTATTAAGCCTTTAAAGACAGCAACTGAACTGAGTTGACCTTTCTTGTGAATGTTGTGAGACACCTACAGACGGCAAATAAAGGCTGCAAGAAGACACTCACTGTCCAATTAGTTTAGTTCAGCAGTTGTGGAGAATATCAGGTAGTACAGAACTATTTGGGCTGCACCAGAATAAAGCAGGTAGCAAAAATAAGGAAAGGGAAGGAGATATGAAGGGAATGGAAAGACAGAAGGCACATCAAATTTTGGTAAGCTTTTGCAGATAAAGCAATCTAATAGCATAAATCATCATCTGACTCAGACATGGTATCCTCTTGGAATTAATAACAGTATCACTTGTAGGAAAAGCAGTAGGAGCTGCTGTTCCATATTCCCTTGAAACAAATGTTTCTGCAGTGAAGACATAAGAACAAACACACAATATTATTCTTACATTTCGGAGCTGGCAAAGAGACAAAGTCACAGTTGTGTCATCTAGGAGGGAACTTCTATCTCGTCCTTGCCCAAAGCTCTCACCATCTTCTAATAAAAAGCTTCAAAGAGGAGAAGGAAAAAAAAAATCAGGTTATTTTGTAACACAGGACTTGAGTTAGAAAAAAAAAAATAGAAAATTCTTACATCAATCACTTTCCTCTTTAAAACAGAATACTAGCTTTTAAAAGTACACTGCATTGACTCTGCATGGCATGAAACTCACTATCAAGGGAATGTACAATCAACCTTAAATTATTCACATAGGTTTTGCTGTGAAAAGGCACATTTCAGGTTTTCTGTAATTTTGGTTTGCAAGCAAAGGAAGAGGTAATGAGGTATGGGATTAATAGTCCTTTTTACTTCTTGACCTGGCACAGAGCAGGACAGCCATTTATTGTGAATAGCAAAAATAAAACGTCGTAAGAAAAGTATTTCTCACCATGACAAAAATCCAAGCTAAAGCCTAACCCAGACCTTTTCTGCTGCAGTTTATTTAAGCATACAATGCATCCAAAAAGTGTATACACAGACTGTTCATTTGGTCATATTTTTAAAGCAGACAACATGAAATGGATTTCCATAAACTAAGCTAAAACTCTCAGTATCACTGAGAAGATGGAATTAGATTGTATTTTTTGTAACTAACACCCCACCCTCAAGACAGATAGGTATAACTTTTTTTTCCCCCCAATGTATGGCATTTGGGCTGTACACTGACTTGGTATGTTTTTCAAACCCAGAACCAGCAAATTTATCTATATGGACTAAAAATTATGATTATTAGGATTTGATTGTAGGATTGAAATGTTAATATACTATATAAAATTGCAGTGTGTGTAGCAGTAAGATAAAGTTAGTAATTAACTGAAGTGCTGTTACAGAACTCCAAGTCACAAAACTAAGCTTTTTAACAAGCAAACAGCTGATCTGATTCAAATTGAGAGGAAACAGTCTCAAGATGCACCAAGAGGAAGATGAGGTTGGCCATAAGAAAAAACTTTCTTCACTGAAATGGTTGTCAAGCCCTGGAACAGGCTGCCCAGGGAAGTGGTTGAAACCCTTGAGGTATTTAAAAGACCTGTACATGTGGTGATGACGGACATGGTTTAGCAGCAGACTTGGTAATCACAGAATGATAAGGTTGGAAGGGACCTCAAGGATCATCTAGTTCCAACCCCCTGCCATAGGCAGGGACACCTCCCACTAGCACAGGTCAGGTTGGACTTGATCTTAGAAGGTCTTTTCCAACTAAAACAATTCTATGACCTGCTAAATAATTGGGTTGATCATTCAGCACTGCTGCTCTTTGAAAAGGAATTCATAATGTGAGAATCTGCTACAGAATGTATGAAATTAAGTTACAATTACAAATATCCTGTTGAAGCACAGTGAAACATCTTTACTAAAAAATAATGCTGTTGGAAAGTGTGGTAAATTTACAGACTTCTAGTGCTCTGCATTACACCATCACAGAAAGCAAGATTAATGGCAGGTAGGTGACAGATAAGTTATTTAAATAATGTCTTAAATGAGGTAAAAGAGGAAGTGACATAACTGCCTGCTGTTGGAAGAGTGCTATTTTAAATATTTTCCCACACATATGGGTCTTGGAACTAAAACCCAAACCAAAATGTCCTTTCAGAATCACTGGCCTACTTCATCCAACCTCCTTTCCCTTGAAGTGCACCCCCTTTCTTACTTGGGAAGTGTGCAGATAGGTGGCTTTGATCGAATGATTTCCTTGTTGACAAGTTCTTTCTCCAAATCTCCTCCAGCCAAACACCAGAGATAATAAACTTCTTCAATTGATCTTTCTGCTAGATAATCAATATTCTCATCTATTAGAAGAAATCACATAAAAATGAATTACAGCTTTCTAGACAGCTTGTATTTCTTCCTACCACTGAACAAACATTGATGAAAACAAATTATTATGCTTGAAAGGTCCTAAACCTTAAACGAAGTTAGAGCAAAAGCCTTCTTCCCTTTGCAAGTGACCTTTAGGGAGGTTTAGGGAAAAAGCAGATGGGTAGAAATAAGAAAAGGCAAATATTTCTGCAGTTTGCTTTGGTGTCAATCAAAAAATAAACCAATTAGATAAACATACTGAAGTGCGGATTTAGTTTCCTATGTGTCTTTGAAAACCGCAAACACTATTTGGTACACAGGACAGCACTAAGAGGAAAAACAAGGTCTATCTTCCCTTCACATATCATATCCATAGTAACAACATACAAAATCTCAGAACCCCAAAGGTGTACAATGAGACTTTTTAAAACACACAGAAATCGGAGTTCATCAGAAAAAGTTAATGAGAACTTAATAGCAGTTACGGTTTCAGCAAACTGCAGTTTTAAACATAGAAATGTTGTCCTTTATTCTAGAATGTGACTTCTTTCACAAGAATTTGTTCTCCAACACTTCCAAGTATCATCTCCTGCTATGACCCAGAAGAATGCAATTACCAAGTCACAACATAATTGAATGAAAACCCCTCTATATTGTATGCCCACATGTCCAAATTTTCAAGGTGAAATATGATGCCTGCCCTGGTGGGGGCGTTGGATTAGGTTATTTCCAGAAATCCCTTCCAAATACTACCATTCTGTGATACTGCAAATTGATGTCAAATATGAACAATAACTACTTTTTTCCCTGAGGCTGAAGCAAAAAAGGAAAAAAAAAAGAAAAAGAAAAAAGAAAAACAAAAAAAAGGAAAAACAAGTCAACATACCCTCCTTTGATCTGGACACATCTCTTAAAACATATTTGCCCAAACCTCTGCCCATTAAATAATTTACTACAAGAATGTAGCACTGTAACATTTCATAGTTTCTCTCCAACAAAGTACTCAAGGAAAATGCAGAATTATTTTCTTTTCTTCCCCCCTCCAATGACATTTATCACACTATCTGCTTTTACCTTTACATAATTGACTTATGTCTTCAGGAAGCATTAAATTAGCACACCTTGGAGAAGATGAGAACAGACCAGCAGGTTTGTGGAAGGGAGGATATACTGAAGATAGCTCACTGAACAAACTGTCATGTAGCAATTCCTCTGGAGTTGGCCTTGAGTTAAGAAAAGAGTAAGAGCACTAAGAGAAAAGTGCTTTTAAAAATGTTACATCAGGAAATGTGTCCAGTAACAAATATTAGCAACTTAATGTAAATTAAGAAATTTCAATTGCAAATATGTCCACCAATTCTGTTTGACTGACGATGCATAACAACACACGGTCTGTTTAAAGCTGAAGTTCAGATTTCACCTTCATTTAATGTACACAGCAATTATTTTATTAACTCCCCTTTAATTCCTCTAAGCAGAGATGGAAAAATGCAAAGTCTTGATTAAAGAACAAAAGCACATCTCAATTTTCACAGGAAAGTTGGAGTGGACTGACATAATGAAAAAGCACTTTGAAAGAAGAGATTTGAATAAAGCGGCACTAATTCTGCATACATCACCACCATAGTAAACACTACCACCTTCCAGACATGGAATTAAGTAAAAGCTGTAAACTTGGAACTACAAATGCCTGAAATTTTTCTCTGACATACTCAGAATCTCAAGGTTTTGCACTTTTGATTTCTGCCTGCTACACCTTCCTCCCCCTCCAATTCTTTTCCTTTAAACATTGTGAAGTAACAAAATCAAGAAATTCTTCTAAGTAGCACAATTCATCATTATTCCAAAAACAGTTCAGCAACAGATCCCAAAAGTGTTTAGTAGGGGTTTGAACTGAATACTTGCCTCTTAGAAGGCTGGAATGTAAGGCATTTCTTCAGTAGAGCTATGATATTTTCAGGAAGGTCCTGAAACACAAGAAAAATATGGAGGTCTGTTTATTACTTCCATAATTCAGCAAACCACGTACGTAACTTTTAATATTCAGGCTACTCCTTTCAAGGTAACAGAATTTCACACCTACACATATGAGGTTAGCTGTGTCAGACAAAAACATTAGAGAAATAATATTTCTCATGCCCCAACTCTTATCTGCTTTGAGGGGAAAAAAAACACCAACACACTACCTTTTTCAAAAAACACGTTTTGCTTTATTTAATGTAGGTATTCTGTATCCACCTTGAAACAATAGAGGACCTGGGAACTCCCTTCTAGTAGTTGTTGGAATCCTTTTACACAATGGCTCCAAACATAGACAGTAAAATTCAGTGATTAAAGGAATGGGGAGGAAGTGAACTTTATAAACCTACACTATCAGATAAAGTGGACCAGAGAGAAGACTCAAATTCTACAGGAATAATACTTAAACTCCAACACTTGAAAGAAGATTTATAACCTATTCAACTATTCAGACAGCATTAACATTTACTGAGACCGACAGTAATATTAGGAAAGAACGAATAGTACCAGCACTGGCTACTTCAAAGGATCTTAAGTATGTAGTTCAGACCTCAAAATTTTTCTTTGTAGTACAATACATCAAGTGACCAAATAAGTTAAAAATATGTATATGAAATACCATGCAACAATAATAAAATCGACAAACCAGCACAGAAAATTAGTTCCACAAACCTTAACAGTATCAAGGCAACCATGTTCTTCAGCCAATACAGTTACAATATCATCTATACAGCCTTTGAAAAGAAGCCAACAAAAAAGTTAGAAGACCATGACAACAACCAATACCAAATAAATTATCACATAAAACCCCATCCTAATAAAAATTATTTAACCTCGGCTTTTCATTGACATTGCCACATCACCTGAAAGTGTATTCTCAATATGAGAAATGAAAATTATAATCAACTATGGAGACAAATTATTGAAGCTTAAGAAAGCTAAGCAGGCCAACTAATTTAACAATAAAAATCTTTCTGCAGGCTTACTAAGTGTAGTCTCTGCCAAATAAATTAAAAGTCTTTCTAGTTATAAAAAAAAAAAAAAAGATCCCAGAAAAACACTTCAAAATACCTGCATATAGGAGCCCAAAGTATTTTTTGTTTTGTTGCTATTTGCAGGTAATACTAGCAATACTTAGAACTGGTAACTGATAGAATAATTCAAAAGTAAGGATATGAATGTTTTGCAGTGGATAAAGGTTAACAGTAACATGCATTCAACTTGAAAGGGACTGAAATGCTTAAGGAAGCTTAATTAACAAATCACTTGCCAAAACATCAGAATTTCAGCATCCAAGCACTAAATGCTAAATAAAAATTTCATCCCCTCCCTATGGTTTATACATTAACCCCACAAGAAATCAAGTTTTAAAAGCCCCCAAGTAGTCCTACTCCCAAACTCATTTACATTAAGCAAAAATTCCATGTCTACAGTAGTTTTTATAGTCTGTAGGTGCAGGCAGAAACGAAAGCCTGGATCCACCAATATGTTTCTCGGTCATTATTTTGTGTCATCCTATTTAAGTTCTGTACCTCTCTGCTTGGTATCTGGTACACCAGCACTGCCAGTGTGGGGACAGTTTTCTTTAGGACCATATTATTCCTGACTCATTTCGGAAACCTCCTGCCACACACCAAAATTTAAAAAAAATTTAAAAAAAATCCAATAACCATGGAAATGACAACCCTTCCTGAGTATGGTTTTTTCATAGTTTGTCCTTACTCTAACATACTTGTAGCTTTTCTGCAAAGTTATTTTTCCTGGCACCCACCTCTGTCCCTTCTCTAGACAAGCAATCATGCTTCAAACGCCTATTTCATTCTGGAGACAAATGCTGTCAAAGGTAAAGTGCCTTAGGTCTGAGAATCAGAAACTGACAGGTATGTAAAATTCTAATTACACAACTGCTTGGAAACTTAAGAGAATTGGTTTTGTGCTACTTACCTAATGTAATTATAAATTTCAATCTCTCAGCTATCTCCAAACTCTGAAATAATTTTCTTCCCTAAATGAATAACAAAATCAAATCAATAGTTGGAATAAATTTTAGATATTCAGATGCACATGCACACTCATCTATATACAAAGACAATGAAGTAAGCTTCCACACAAGAGTTTTACATTTAGGAAAAATAGATGTTAGAACAGAAAACATTTAACCCAACTACAGCAGAAACAGTTTCATGCCATCACAAAGAAACTAATACAATGTTTATAAGGTCTCTTAACTGCGACAAATGCAAACTCAAACAAAATATGCAAAACGAAGCCCAAAGCTACCTTAGAAAATTGCAGGTTTATTACTGATGATGAGCTTTCAAAAGCTGTGGTTTTGAGCATGAACAAATTAATTACTAAACATGGTAATCATCACAGCTTGTATTACTGCACAGTGCTTTCGAAAAGTTATCTGAAAATCCCTTTAAATGTGTTTTAAAAAATGTGATTACTGTATTTTAAAGGATATTTACTTACTCAAAAGAATAAGTAATGACCTATGAACAATACACAACAGGGAAAAGAACACTATTTCCTATGTCCTGACCTAATCACTACATAAAAGAGGTTCTTGACCATGCAATTGTCTGACAATTTAGTTATCTGACATAATGAATCTAAATACTGATGTGTTTGCTAGATCAGATCTCCCTATGCAATGCTGCTGTCCAAATGAAAGAAGCTAAATTTAACGTATGCAAATAGTAAAGACAATTCTGCCATAATTTCAACTTCCAGGGGCAAATAAGCATTTTGCGGGGGAAAAAAAAAAAATTAATTCCACACAGAAGCTCTTTATATTCTGGTGATAAGGCAGATTGTCTCCTCTCTTCCTCTCAATGGGACTTCATTAGTTTCTCATCCTTTCCAAGGAGAATGAGGGAACAGCAGCAACAGTTATTTTGTGCTTAAAAGCATGCTTAAAACCCCAAATTATCTAGACAGACTTTTGGGTTCAGAAGCTATTCCTTGCTAAGAATTCAATCATGCAATCACATCGTTGTGGTTTAATAGGCAGCTGCCCTTCCTAGTGAACATACATACCAGGGCAATAGCCATCCTACTACTTGAACCACCACCATTAATGTCCAGGTACAAATGCTAACATATTCTGGTATCTGGACTTGGGTGATGGGCAAGCTGTCATTAACCCCATACTCCAAGATAACCAACTTAACTGCTCCCCAAGAGTCTTGATGAAGAGAGTTATTCTCCTACATACCATGCAAAGCTCAAATAATATTATACCAAGAGACCATAGATCTGATTTAGGGCCAGAAGGCAGAGGCTTCTCACACTGAGCATGATCATTCGGTTTGACTATTCCCTGTGCAATTACTTCAGGCGCCAGATATGATGGGTACCTAGAAAGATACATAAACATTAAGGAATATCCTGTCTATCAAAAAGCCTCTACCTTTCAGTTCAAAATAATTTTACATTTTGAGAAACTATAATCCATTGTTCTATTGGTGTATCACTGTTCTATCAAATTCAGTCAAAATCTGCACGTTGCAGCAGTTGGACCGCACTTGCAAAATACATAGAGCCTACCACATAAAGTAAAGGCAATAAGAGCAGCTTTCCAAGTAGTATGTCTGCATATCTCAAAGCAAATGTATAGCAAGTTTATGACCAATATATTAAATATATGTACCCTAGGCTCATATTTGAGGGTGCTGGCTGTATTCTGTACCACTGACAGTGTTTCCATCAAATAGCTTTTGAAGTTGGGAAAAAAGTAGTAACAGAAGCTGTTTGGGACATGTTCTGCCTCCTGCTAAATAATTTTAAAGCACCACAATTTCTTTTTCTGTCAACAATTCACTAGAATATCCCAAAATTGAAATAATCTCTTGAGTGGTAACATCATTACTTCTTTTGGTCATATCTTTAAGAATCAGTATTTTAACTGCAAACATGATACCTCCTAAAAACTAAAAAGTGATAAGGAAACATTGCAATAAAGCATGTCTAGACAGTTCACCCAAAAATAAATCACAAAATGATAAAGGCAAGAAGCCTGCACAGATGAAAAAAAACTAAGCACTGATTATGCTTGTTCTTGGATTTGAAATTAGCTTGTACCTCCAGAGTCTGACTCACAAAGAACTACTAGCATTTGAGAGCACACCTAAGCAGTAAGGACTGACATTCCTGCACCATACCCATTCTCTGTCTTTAATTTAACCCAATGAGATGAGATTCTCTTCAGTGACATCATCAGTAGTTTCTGTGTAAAGGATGCATGCAACAGATGGGAAATAAAAAAGCAACCTGTGTGTACAACACATTTTTGAAGATAATTTCTCAAAACATAAATATATTTCCAGAAAAAAATACATCCCTGATACATTTCTGTTGTGTAGTTACATTCTTACCCTATAGGAAAATCGACATCAACACCTTGAGCAGTCATATGGTAGAGTCCAAATTTAGCCAGCTTCACATGCCCCTGAAAATGAAAAAAAAAAAACAAAACGCCAAAACCTAAAAACACTAAAGCAACAGAGTCTGACATTTGCAGAATCCCTTTTAATTTTTTTTTTTTTTTAAAAGCCAAGTTGCATTAGCTGTCAGAAAAGAGATACCTATATAAAGCCACCCTCTTACATTTGTCTCCTCTGTTATGCAGAAGCCCACTGCAAGTTATTAGGGTGCTTACTTCAAATACTTATACTTTCTAAGAGCATTAAGTATGTGAACACTCACGAAAATCAAGACTTTGTAATTTACAGTATGTTTTCAGTAAATTAGAAAGGCTTTAATACTTTACTGAACACTTTTTCTGTTTGAAAAATGTTCACAATCCTCTTTGAATCCTAGAACGCCCTAAGCATAAGCACTATACCCTCACCTTCTTCGTTTACCCAGCCTTGCTCCTGTAGTCCTTCCCATCAATTCATTACTATCCTGCTCTCCTTAAATATATCAACATACATTTCACACAAGTGTTTCAGGTGCTTTTATTCTGTGGAAGCAGAAAGTTAGCACCAAACCAATAAGAAAAAGAGCAGAGAAGTTAATCTGAGGTGTTGTTTCTGATTTTGAACTATACTCAACCAGCCTGCAGATGGTGCAACAGTGAAGGCTTCATCGGCAAACTCTTCAAAGCGCAAGGGAAAAAGTTCAGAAGTTTATGATCTCATGGCTCCCTTTCATCCTTTTATTGATTTTAGTAGTGTATTAAAACCCTAAAATACTTTTGCTTCTTACAAGTACATAAAAGAAGTGTCCCTTCCTTTTTTCTTCCTGCCATCCTAGGGGAGGATCTAGCTATTCTATCTACAATGAGTAAGCTGGGGAAGGAGAAAGGTGCTATGCCGACAGGCTAAGCTCTTCAGTTCAGATGAAGCAACTGCTCTGAGTACAGCAGCAGCTATTAATTCACCTCAGCTTTTATGAGCAAAACCTGTAGCCAATGCTGCCAACTCAATAGTCTGTGAGAACAGAATTGAGAAATACTGGGATTTTAATAATTCTACATAAACAAAGAAATATGTTGATATCTGGAAAGTCAAGTATCGAGTTACCATGAAACACAGGAAACACTAGTAACAGCTAATTAGCCAGAAGAGGTATTTTCTTATTCCAGCAGCTAATAAGGTCTTGAAGCTATTAACAATGAAAAGTAGACTTTTCTTCTTAAGAATTTAAAGGTAAAAAAGTGGTTTGGGATAGAAGAATATGGGAAAAAGAAAAAAAAAATCATTTTGAAATTAAGTTGAAATTTAGGAAATGGGAGAAAATTGTAATAACAATCAAAACAACCCCAAAACACACACAACCCCCAAACAAAAAAGCCCCAATAACAACTAAAGCTAAGCTAACACTTGTCCAGATATGCAATTTTTCCCCATTAGAAGGGCTACAACTGCCCAGTCTCCATATATGACACAGCATGTTGCTAGTTGGCAGCAAGAGGGAAAACCACAACCAAACAAACCCAGAGACTTATTCTTGTAGCTGTACCTTTCGATCCAAAAGAATATTGCAAGGGGAGAGTGCTCGGTGGACCATTCCATGTTTGTTCATATATTGCAAACCTTGCAAAACCTCATATGCTATACACAAGATTCTTGAAGGGCTAGGGAAAAAAAAAAAAGTTATATTGAATGTATCCCTTTTTAATTTGTAAAAATGCAGTGTTCCACAGCTATTCCAAACCCAAGCAAGACATTTACAACTCCAGAACGGTTTAAAGGATAAAGATTGAATATGGTAGGATGCATTCAATGCCATACACAAGTCCTCAATATCCCACAACTTGAATTGGTTGTCAAAAATGACACATTTTGGTTTATAGCTTTGGAAGTATCAGTCTTACAGTCTTTGGAAAGAAACAGTGGTTAACCATCCAAACCATTTTGACATAACTATGTATTCTGACACAAGTTATCATTTACTGTAAGAACGGAGAGCTCTAAGAGGAGTTCCTGTGAACAAGTGAACAGGAATTTGTAGAGAGACCATCAGTGTTGGACCTCTTAAGTGTATAAAGGCACAGATCTAATGTAGCATTCCATACAAGGCTCACCACTTTCTCTTGCTTATTGAAAATCTGCAACAGTAAAATGAAGGGGAGCATTACAGGATGGTCAACTAGCCAACTAAACGCTGAAATTAACATATTTATTAAAGCTTTATTAGTTACTGCTCATACCTGATGGAAGACCAAATCTTTGTCACAGAGAAAATAGCTAGATTTTAACAAAAGACAAT
This sequence comes from Ramphastos sulfuratus, assembly GCA_013399055.1. NCBI lineage: Eukaryota > Metazoa > Chordata > Aves > Piciformes > Ramphastidae > Ramphastos > Ramphastos sulfuratus. The sequence goes on from WBNM01002588.1 coordinate 260,498, forward strand.
TCCAACTAATTCTGAGACCAGGAAAACACAGAAATACCAAAAGAGCTGTTTTAACAACAGGCTAAAGCCATTGTTACATTACATGGTGCTATTCTCTAGACTCTAAATTTTTTCATCAACATATAGCTCTGTACTACTATACAATAGTTGTGAACACTCTTAATTTTAAGCAGAAAAGAAAGCTATCCTAACACACGTCCACTCTGACCTGTCTTAGATCATAGCATTTAGGAGTGATTCTCAAAGTCCTAGCAATTCAACCAAAACCACATGTCAAATAACCACAAAACCAAAACAAAACCCCGTAATTATCTCACTCCTCCCTCAAGGGCACTTCTTCCCTATCCCTCCCACACCCAAGTTACATAATGGACCACAGCATCAGCCACTACTAACTGGGTAGAGTTTCCTTCCTCTCATTTGTGGGTAGATGTATAACCATGGGGAAAAAAAAAAAAANNNATTTTTTTGAAAAAAAAAAAAAAAAAAAAAAAAAGTACTCCAAAGAAGTACTTTACAAGCCTTTCGTTTCCCTGGAGAGGTTTTTGTCTGCCACACAAATATTACCAATAATGGCTGCAAACAGAATCCTCTCTACTGATTTCTGCACAATTTTGCCAATCAAGACATGAAAAAAATCAATTACTACAAGTTCATATTTCCAGCAAGGAAATAATCACATGTGAAAAATTAATGCACTGTGATGTATTTCAGCCTTTAAAATGTTTCTTCATATTAAAAGTAAATATAAAGTGCAATTTGGTGGACACTGTGCCTGAGGAGCGCAGTGTGCTCTGGTGGCACTAGGGGGCCTCAGACACCAATTTATCATCTGCCTTGGCTTGGATTGATAAAAGCGTTCAGGCAAAGCCCTGAAAATACTTCTTTTTGATTGTTTGCTCCTTAGGATAAATCCTCCAGGGCCAGCAACACATGAATGCTAACCATTTTTTATCACACATAATTCTCAGTGTTCTTGAGCTCTCAATGCCACCGTGTTAGGGAGAAGCATTCAGCCAGGTACTTCACCCCTCAAGCTGAAGCACATGTACCACCTCCTCAGAAAAGAAGCAACTCTGTACAAGCTCACTGTACTGCTGTTGCACATTGCCTAGTTCTTATTTAATAGGCCAAACACAGTGCATGTGGCAATCACCCATGAGATTTGCATTTAATTGCAAAAAGTCTGTCAACAATGCTCATCGCTGTTACTGAGCATTGGAGCTCTCTCTGCTCCAAACTCCCCAAGCCCAAATTCAACAGCAATACCTTGCCTCAAAGGAGATGATTACCAAGGCTATCCCCTTGCATCATGGGTCTCATCTCTTCTAGTTTCTATGGCCACCGCCAACACTCTAAGCACTGCAACAAAGTTCTACAAGTGCAGAACGTGCGCTCATGAAGTTGTTTTCAGGCTTCAGGTTAAGCTGAACTTTAAAAAAAACCACCCATAAATAGAAAAAGAAAAATCGGTAAGTGAGAAAGACATTTACAATACCCAGTGCTGGTGGCAAGGTCTGAGCAAATTCCAAAACTTTTTCCTTGATTATCTGGAAGCCTGGTTTTAATTTTAAACAAACTAGCTAGACTTGAACCACTAGAGGAGTGGTTTAGCCACTGAAGCTCTTGAACTGCAGAGGCGTCAGTAACATCCTTTAGCAGGAGGTGGGATAAAAAGCCAACAGCAAAAGCGCTAGAAACAAGACAGGAGAAAAGGCAGCAAAATGGAGGCATGGCAAGTAAAACCATGACAGCGTATAATGTTCAACAACTGGCAGATCTGAAGAGGCACTGGTTGTCTTCATAGCTCTCCTAACAAGACTTCTTTTCAGTTCTTTTCCTCCTTACCAATGAGGGAAAAGAGAAGCAACAAGAGTTTCTCCACAAAAGGAACACCTTACAGACAGAAAAAAAAAAGACATGATCTCTACAACTACCAGCATATTTTCAAAGAGCAGGTTTCATTTTAATCTTCAGTGCAGATACCAGCTCCTCTACTCCTACTCAGCAGTAGCCTACTATTGTGGTTTCACTGGGGTAGAATCCTGGGCCAGCCATGGGATGCAGGCTGCTACAAGTTTCGAAGCAGCCAGGAACTTAAGCTGTAAGGTATAAGAGCCAGGGCAGGTGACCCAAGCTGGCTGTTAGGTGTATCCCACACCATAAACATTGCATCAATTATAAAAGGGGAAGTTTGCAGAGGACAGGAGACTCAGGCTTCTACTCCTCCTCTCAGGGTCAGTATCTCTGGAAGAGCCTGCTTATCATTCTGCTCACAAGGACTGTTCTCTCATTTATTGTGACCACTGTACACTCATTTGGCTTAGTATAACTTTGTGTAGACTATATTTTCATTAGTATTAGTTTTGCTCTTTCATTAAATCTGTTTTCAGTTCAACCCATGTGTGTTCTCTCCCTTTTCCAATTCCTCTTCTGTGCTGGGAAAACATCATCAGGTGACACAGCTATCATAGTAGTTTAGCCCTTGATTGAGTCTATATGTAGACACCTACTGAGCTAAACTTTTGAAATGCACTTCCTTTCAAGTGAAAGGATTGCACACTGATATAAAAATCAAACTGCTTCAATTCAGTCAGTGTCTGCTTTTTTTCCTGGTCTGGAGAAGAAAAGTAGCCCCATGGAAAAGGGTCATTTTGTGTTGTTTCATTCTAGAAATGAAAAATTGAAAGAATATAAGGATTAAAACCAATGCCGGATTTAGGTCTGTGACTTGATCACATTGAATGTCTTGAACCAGAATGTATAGCAAAGGGAGCACAAAAGATAACTTAATTCCTCCCTCAAATTTCTCTTATAAGCAAGGAAAAACCTAAACTAAACCAAACACAAAAAACTTCTGTAAGTTTATATGAGCACGTTCAGCCAACAGTACAAAAAAACAGCATGGTTAAGAGGCCGTGGCATTTTTGGGTTGAGAGAGAAGGGAAGACAGTTAAAAAACCACAACAACGAGGATTGTTTTATTATCTCCAGAATTTGTTAGACCAAAAGCTATACCAGACAAATGACTAATTGCCACACTGTAATAGTACACAGGTGGCTGCATTGTGCCTTCACAAAACACATTAACTTTTCCACTCAGCTGTCAGCCTGATCACTCATCTGTTGAATTCTTCCTGTGAAGGACACAAAGCCATTTTCTGGAAGTTTACTTCAGGAATAATGGATCAATGGATCTAACCTGTTAGAAAACAGATGTCTTAGCAGAGTTTCAAACTTTTGTGATGCTGCAAATCCAGTGATGAAATAATCTGATATCTTACGACAGGTTTGAGACCAGCTTCTAAGCCAGAGTGACAGGGAAATTTGTACTAGAAGAAATGGGCACACTGAGAGTCTTACCTTTCTTCAAAATGACCAGAGATTAACAAACCAGAAGGAGAAGGTGGTGGGGAACAGGAAATTAATCAAGAACCAAGTGAAAACAGTAAGCAGGATGGAGACCTAAGAGTGAGCATATTCACCTAGGAGTGACAGAGCAGCATATGGGAACAAACAACATCTAGGGAGAACTCACTAAGCCATTGGTCTACAAAAGCACAAGATCAAACAAAAAAGGTTGGAAACGTTTTTAGAAATTAGGAAGTTTATGATAAGGTGGGATTCTGTATTCTTGCAGAAATAAATCTCAACCCAACAATATTACCTATTAAGTTTGGTTACTTATTAACTTATTATTTGTGATTATTAAAGGCAGTGATAATGTCTTCCAAATACTACAAAGGGTTATACCAGGTCAGACTAAAAATTATTTGCAACTACCATCCTGTTTTCAAAAAAAAGATGGCAGGCAGATGCCTATGAGAAAGGGACAAACATATATGAAATGTTTCCTGATATTTTCCTGGCTTCCAACTTCTTTAATTCAGGCTTGCTTCTGGGGTGGGCAGGGGTGGTGAGGGCAGGGGAAGTTTGTCTCCTGAGCATCACGTCTGATTACCTCAGGACATAAAATGACTCCTGTAAGCATCAACAGCTCTCTGAAGAGGATACCCATTATTCCAAGTCTTCCATCCATGTTCATATTTACAGAATACTCGCCACGAGTTACTGTGGAAATTCACAGTCACTGAGCACTCAGTTGCCAATATCTCTTGCTGTCTATTTTATTCTGAGGACCTTCTCATGGTGCTCTGTTGCTCTAACTTGCAGAAAACCAATTTAAAATTTCACTTTCAAACAAGCAAACAATTAACTCTACAGGAAGAAAACTGATTTTGGAAAAATGCATTTGACAGCCAGCAGCAGGAGACTATGTATACCACAGACTGAAGAAAAAAAAGAAAACCTACTCTATGTATGACATTGTCATAGTTTTAGACTTCCAGGCTTAAACCCATAACAGACATTTTGAATATCTAAGATCAAGAAGCAGTAGATAATACAGCTAAAAATGAGAGAGAGGTGGATCAGGAGACCTCATCCATTAAATTATAAAAAGAAAAGAAAACCACAAAAAAAACCCCCAAAAAAACCCCAAACACATAAAGATCAAACAAAAACTCAAAACAAACAATGAAGAGAAGAGATAAAATTTCAGCATTCAGGTCAGTATCATAGAAGCTACGGCTTCACACAAGTTTCTTTTCCTCCAGTTTAAAAGAAAACTAATGCCAATCTGCACATGAATTCACTGTATTCATCATACTTAACATAAGTGCATTTGTGGCATCAACTAGAGATAAACCTTCTCCATTGTTTTTGTAGTACTGTAATCAAATAGTTTAATATGAAAGCACAATCAAGTATACCAGAAGATTGTTCTGTCTGCTTTCTGTCTCCAGTCCTACCTTGTCCTAGACAAAGCAACCTCCCCTTTTGAAGACTGCGACTCAGGCAACGGTAGTTAACTACAGTACAGATAACCATAACACAGAGGCACCTGGACAGCAGTACTGGAACAAAGATAACTGGGTCTGGATGCCACATGAAGGCAGCAGGAAAATCTTGGAGAGAGGAGAAATACTTCTGGTTGTTGCAAACTTATTTGTGATATTTTTAACTGCTTATTGCCAGCTGTAAATTTCACTTGCTTTTACTCCATTCTAACAGTCAACACGGAGTATTTAATCCATTTTTTAGAAGCAAGAAAGCCATGCCTGGAAAGTACTGAAAGTGAAATCTACACTTCAGAGAGTATTTTGAATAAGAGTGTTTGATCTAGTAAATTGGAGTTCAAAACAACACATGACTGGAACCAGAAACCACATCTCATTACTTCCTTAACTGTAAAGCCCTCTAATGCTTTTTACCTACTGGCCTAGTGGGTGTATGGACTAGTGGACAGTGGCAACTCAAGGCAAGACAAAACTAACAACAAAAACTGGAGCTAGAAATATTTTGACTTCTCTCAGGAAGGCAGTGCAAGACCAAATAGGATAAAAGATTATGTTGATGATACTATGTTCCAAAGTTTCTTCTTCCCTAGACTTATGACTCATGGGTACATACATAGAAAGAAGCCCTTGATCAAGCCTCCACATCTTGAGGAAGAGAATCTCAGCAACTGGGAGCCTTCAGAAGCTTATGGCACTGATACACAGGAGCAAAAACATGGGTTTCTCTTGCAGAGAGGCGCATCAGAGAGGGTCTACCCTACGGAAGTACACCAGAGCAACACAAACGAGCAATGTCATCAATCACTACCCTGAAACTTGTGAAACTAACATGCATTTGGAATTCAGGAAGGAGATTCATCACAAAAAATTCTGTCTGTTCAAAGTGGAACAGAATCAGGTTGCGAACAGATGTAATGTTTCTCATAAATGTGACAGTATTTCAATACAAGCAAAACCATAAAACAAAGAAAATGACATTTGCAGTTAGGTCTATTACTGCCAACAAAGTGGATGGACTGGTTAGGAGTGCTGTGGCCAAGTGATTACAGCAAAGAATAAAATTTGGGTATAATCCCAGCTGAGACAATCACTATACTGACCTCAAGAAAGCCATCTGACCTCCTCATGCCTCAATTAACCAGCTGGAAAACTGGATAAAAAGCAGGACTGGGTTGAGAACCAGATGTGCAGATAAATTGGGTCTTCCTGGGTAAATAAATTACAAAATACCCTAAACAGAACATAAAGAGCTTCACACAGGTGGGAATGTGTTTTTTTAGCACTTTATTATGTGTTTGATTAAAAAATGGCACTAGGGAATGAGATTATAAACACTGCCAATTTACTTGGAAATTCATTCGCAGTATCAGAATGAAATGAACTGGAAGGGAATGCAACAAGCAGAGAATAAGAAATAAAAAATAAGAAATTAAGAATATAAAATTAAGAAATTTTATAGGCAGAGTCCTCAGGAAGTCTCTAAGTCATCCACAAAGGTATTTCACACCAGATATTTTCAACAAGTTCATATTGCTCATCTGAGGAAACTCATAAAGTCTTTTCATTCCTTATTTAAAGTACTAATCGGTGACTTCAGAAGTAACACAAATGATGTTACATTTTTATGAAGGTCTCGACTTGAAACATACAGTAACGAAGTTCATAAAACAATGGATGAATGAACAGGTAAAGGACAACTTCATATACAGAGTAATTAAACCAAACCATCCATCCTCTGATGTTAGTCTGCCCAATGAATATCCAGAAGTTACTCAAAGCTTTCAATACTAAACCTAATATAGACTTAATATGTGCTTAATCAGCAGCTATTCCATGAAGTCAGCACTACTCACATTAGTCACTCAGAATTACTGCTTTTCAGGATACTGTTGATTAATTTCATCACTGCTTTTCTGCCTCTTCTCATTAAGCAACCACCATTTGCTAGTACAGTCTTTGCAAAAAAGAAAAGGGAAGTGGGGTGGGTGGAAGGATACTACCAGAACTGCCTCACCGTGCTCTAGTTAACCAAGTGAAGCTTCCTTCTAGAGACCAAGGCCAGAAGAGAAACATTTTCTTAAAGGCACAGCCATGTACACATCGAAGAATAGCATTATTGGGCACCTGCTGTCCTTCTCCTGTCTTTACCTACACAGAACAAGCCTCATTAACTGGAAGCTGTAACCTTTTATCCACTTTACAAAGTTAACTGTGGTTTGCTAATGCTGAGGATTCTCTGCTGCAAAGATCAGTATCACATCAAGATTTCTTCAGAAACAAAGACCAAGACAGCAACACTTCGAAGTTTTAATGCTGATGGAGAATGGGACAAAATCTGTGTTTGTGCTTAGGAAGAACTCTGTAACTATGTCATTAGAAGACTAAAGGTCTTGTCATGTTTTCGACTGCAAGCAGAGGAATTATTTTGAGGTATCATTACTAAGAGGACACTTTCCAAGAAGGTTTTGCTTAAATCATATTATTTACAAGGGAAAAAAAAAAAGATATTTTATTTAGAAACAATTCTATGGGGCTTTCATGTTGATTCACAGCAAGTGTAGGCATTGAAATAAATTTGGGAATATATGGAATCAGCAGCCTTAAAAAATGTAAAGCACACTTTGCTTTACAGAGCTGTTCCTACTGGTCCACATTGCTTGCTAATACAGATAAACTGAGAAAGATCCTTTTTCTTACAGTAGGTCATCCAAGGGTTTTTTACCTCATTTGTAGTAACCTATGCTCCTGGGTTCCACAGACACTCTAGTACTGTGGGCCAAGGGGAGCACAGCAGCCTGCATGCTGTCCCACACCTAAGTCAGCTGCCAACCTCAGACAGCTTTACCTGTATGAACTCCTACCCACAGCACTAGGAGGGTATAAGCAGGGGCAAAGGTCTGAGGTGCAGCTGTCCACAGCTTCTTCCCACCACAGTCAAGGAGCATATGCAGGTAACCACTCAAGGTGGAGATGCCTTTTGCCCAACTGCATCTGAGGGCCAGATACTAAGTAGACATTTTAATATCATAGGGATGCTTTCTCCCATTTAAAGTTACCACAGATAACTGCATATTTTACTTGATTTTAAAGAAAGACTTCTATCTATGGCATGAGAACAGAATTTTGCTTAATGTTGGCCATGCCAACTATCTCCTTCCCACTGCAACAGAAGCACTAGGTCTCCAACTTCATTATACAATGATGTGCAGTCTCTCAAGTCTTTCTGTGCTGCCCCAAGTGGAACAAACTCCCCCTCATTAAGAATCTTTTTAGTTAATACTTTTTAAAAGAAATGCTGAAAATGAAGTCTAGCTATTAATATAGTTAAGATTATTGCAGCTGTGTGGCAACATAGACTGAACTGACAGCTCTAGAAATCGTGACTGGCTAACAATAAATAATGCTGTTCTTGCAGCCAGACAGGATTTTTTTGTTATTCATTTCTGCAGTTCTGTGAAGCACTGCCAATTAAAAATAAAACCAAGAGGGTAGGGCAGGCCTGCTGACTACTTGACAGAGTAGCTGCAGAGCTAACATGCTAGAAGACAATCAACATTTTAAAAAAGAAATTATTTTTAAAAAAGGAAAGTAAGTTCAAAGAAACAAAAATAAGCACTAACTCCAGTAAGTACTGTCATTAGTAGGACTGATAACTGAGCATACTTTATTTTTAGAAGTTACAAAGCAGCAGGGAAAGCATCTAAACCTTTGGAAAACTGCATTAAAGCATCCCTTTACAAATTTCTTAGCCTTTGAGAGAAAAGCTGCACTTTAGGCATCTCTGCATGATAGGATTAAGCATCAGCAACAATTCCTAATTAACTCCCTGCCCATATCTTAAAGCTGCAACAGAATTTTGAAACCATGAATAAAAATTGTACCAGCCAGGCATTTCCTGTAAACCAGTAGTTTTTGCAACAGTGTTCTTCCAACAAAGACCTTGGCTATACCACACTTATAAAAATATCTGAATTTCCAAGCCATACATGGTTAGTTCAAAAAACCTGGATCCCTCTATCAATAGTACAGATGCTACTCAAAGCAGAACAAGTTCCAAGAGAACAGTCTGCAAATGCAGGTGATCAAAGGGACTTTGCAACTAGGCCAATAAGAAACGGTGTTAGGAATTTCACTGCTAACAACTACTATTCCAAAAGGCATTAGAAGTGCATCACTTTCATCTATATGCCAGTACATGTCATCACAGCAAGCAGGAAACAGCCTATTTAGAGAAAGCAAAACTGAAGTGTAGCCAAAGTGGATGCACGTGACTATACATTATGAATGTATTTATCAGCATGTAATTAATACTAAATTTCCTTGAAACTGGTATGAGATACGTGATCAAAGGGGAGGATACAGTCACGTGTAGGAGATATTCACACAACAAAAGTTGCCATAAAAAAGGCCAAAGGACGCAGAGCACAGGACAAGTATGCAGAATATTCTCCCAAATACTTAAGGGTTACTGGCAAAACACAAACAAAACAAGCAGTATGGTGAGTACAGATCACTTCTTGCAAGAGGCTGGAGAGTGGTGCTAACAAAAATATCAAGCATTAAATAGTAGTAGAAGTACAAACTGTCCACACTGGTTTCTACTTCACGTAAAGAGCTCTCAAGCCTGGTCATCTCGACTTCCAAGAATCACCAAGGGCTGCAGCTACACTGTTAACAGCATCAGCCCCACGGCACTGTAGACTCAGGTAATTTACATGTTAAACAGTTTAGTCTACACAGTGACGATTAATAGCATGAATGATTTAACCTTTATCAAGAAGTGTGCTATTACTGAATGAAATTAACAGTTTGAGACTTCAAAACTAGCCTGGTTCACCAGCCTTCCAAACACTCCTACCACAGCAATCTTCTAGTTTCCTATCTTTCTAGCTATTAATACATGCACAAGTACATCTATTTGGTCCCAGTATGTGTTCCTTTTGTCCATATGCTTATCTGCCCATCTGAAGGTCCTGCTGGTTTAGAAGCCAAGAAATCCAGTTCAGTTAGTGCTGTGCTCAAAACTGGAGGGTGAGGAAAAAGGTGCTGTATGATGCTTCTCATAACATTATGTTGTGTAAATCTATCTTTCAAGTCTGGCACAACACTGATGTAGGGATGGTATGGGAGTAATGCAGCTTCTAGACAGAAAAGCAGCTAAGCTTGGAGTGAAAGCACTGTTACATACACTGTGAAGTACAGGAGCTTGAACCCAAAGAGAATATCCATATGCACAGAAGAAATTATCTCAAACCACAATGACGTCAAAGATGTTTGCAGGCATATCAATGCATCAAAATAAACCAGCTGTCTGATCCTTAATTAGTGACAAATGCTATCCCTGAAGACATTGCTCACTAGTTCCAAATGCAAAAAACTTGCACTTGAAAAACATTTCATCCTGCTTATAGGACGGAAAAAAAGGAAGTGTCAAATGCTGTATTACATTTAAGTAACCATATAGTAACCACATCTTGTTCTCACAAGCCTTCAGGAAATTTTTCTTCTAAAACATAACTACCATAAATCAACATTAAGATTAATAACATGGCTTAAACCCAGTGAGATTTGGACAGTACAAATGTGACATTTGGGTTTTCAGCCATTAGCTCATTAGTTGCACTTTGCTCATGTGTGCAGAACGGAATTTTAACACCGATCCCTACAGACTTCCTTGCAGAAATACCTCCACAGGATGAAGCCACCCTCCTGCTGAGGATGATGTCTGGTCTGTTCGAGAGAAACTCAACATCCTCTTACACTATATGTGGAAGACTCAGAACTCTCCATTACTTTTGTTCTCAATTAACTCAGCATAACTCATCTTCAGCTCAAGATCTTTATTACTGCTTTTAGCACGGAAATCTGTACAAAGTGTCTATGAGCAGCTAGAAAAGATGCACAGTAGAGAACTAGTCTGAAATTGAATGCATTTCTACATACTTTTCTCTACATCTACATAGATTTTTAGATGCACTCAGCATATCTACTTTCTAATGGTTAGGGGCAGAGATTATCATAATCTCAAAGAGTAAGATTCCTCTGCTTTAATTTAACCTAGAAGAGAGAAAGATAAGGAACAAGCACACACTGTTATGTTTCACGTGTAAGGGGAACACAGGGGGGATGTCTTTGTGCTGCCATCAAATATTGCAGTCAACAATACAACCAAAGGATTTAGTTCCATACCTAAAAAAGTCACTCAGACATCAATAGCAACAATGTTCACCTCAACAACCTTGTAAAAGCCGTATCTTTTTTCCATTCCAAATAACTGTTTTCTTGTTGTGAAGGCAAAGGCAGTCACAGCAGACAACCTCTGCTAAAAGCAACACTACAGGGAGAATTGCAGTCAGATTAAAAACTACTTACAGAAATATAAAAGCCTCCTATATGAATTAGCATTGGACAACATATTGAAGTCTGAACTAACAGCTAATCCTTCATCTGAGTTTTGGAACCTAAGTATTGACAAACAACTAAAGGACAACTCTGCAAACACTAAATGCCCAAACTATAGCTTCTAACAGATGCTTAGGAAAAAAAAAAAAAAAGTTTGTTTATTAATGCTACTTTATTTTACCACTTCATCATTTATCCTGCCTAAACTCAGTCTCATTACAACATATGGATCTCTCATGTGAAATTCCAACAGTGCTTGATTCAAAGCAGAATACAGTTAGCCCTTGAAGTCCTGCTCATAGGCAGCTCTTGAAGTCAAATTATGTAAAACTTTCAGCCTTTTGATGACTTGCACCTGTCTTACAATATTTTTTAAGAATCCTTGTCTATTCAAAAATTGTGTTTTCCTCCCATCTAATAATCTCTTCCATAATGGAGTTAAAAGTCTGCCAAAAACACATTAACAGGAGGGATGTCATGAACAAAATAACCTAATGCAATCAATGAGCAGACAACTGTTTAAGATAGCCAAATAAAACGTACTCATCTGAGTCAGTCAGATCATGTTTTCTCCAAACTAGTAAACAGCTGCAGACATGGTCTGCTTCCCATCAAATGTTCCATGTATAACAAACTATACCTTGTACCTCTGATGGTTCACTAGTAATTTTTCAAAACCATGACTTCCAAAACATATGACAACTATATTTTATTGAAGAAAGGAATAGGCTTAGACTGCCCAAGCCACAAATTCAAGACCAATCAAGAAACTGTACTTTAGGTGCCAAAAGTCTGCTAAATGTCAGCACTTGCTGGCATTTTTATTATTATGAATGCAAGTGCAGATCAACTTCTTCAAAGAAAAAAACACACTTCAGGCGTGAGAGACAAGAAAAAGCTCACAACTACTATTATGACAGCACAGGAGTAGAGAAAATAACTCCTTTAACAGTCTAGAGAAGGTATCCCAAAAGAGCACTTGCAAATGTGTTTAAAAGATGGAGAGCCTTAAAAACAAATGCCTATGTTACATGATTGGCTATGGTATCAATGGTGCTAAAAATAACTAGCAACTCTGAAAATCTGGTAAAATACTGACTGCCACAAACATGGAAAATTCTCTTAGTGAGATTCTAAGTACAAAACTTCTACCCATGATGATTTTTTGTTACTTACTTTCAAGTCATTCCTAAGGAAAAAAATCCCTGCATGTGCAAGAAGACATGAGGAAGTCTGCCAGGCCAAGACATATTTCCAATTCTCTGATCAACAGTCAAACTATTATGAGCTTAAACTAGGTATTTACTATTTTTTTCTTTACTACATAGATAAATTCCTAGCCCTTTAAACATTTAACTGACTCCACAACATACTTCAGAGAGTTGATTTTGCACCAACATGTCTGCTATGAACTAAAATTAACTGCATACTTTGTAACAACAAACAGGACCATAAACTGGGAATAAACAAGCAGGGAAGAGTGACCTAGACTATAATCTGTCACTGAAAGGACAAAGGACACTGGTTTGGCAAGTAATGGGATATCTACGACTAAAGTTCTTACCCTACCCTATCCTAAACCTCTTATCAATAGCTGGAGCCTGAGTTGCCTGTGGTACACAATTAAAAAAACCTCCTATGCTATTATTGTGCTGCCCTGTGTCAGCACAGTAAAGAAAACTGGAAATAATATCACTTCTAGAAGCATTAATGTGTAGTTATCATGTCCACATGTCTATCCTCTGTGAATAAAACACAAAAAAATGCAAAGAGTTGTATAAAATTTCTCTGTATCCGGTTAGTTCTGGTAAGAACTGCAAAAAGCCAACTTATTTGATCCATTTGAGATTTCTTGAAGTTTACCTGAGAGACTACTAACAGCAGCATATGCTTCTTCTAGGATCCCAAATATGAATCACCAAAAAGAGTAAAGTAATCTGGCTATAAATTACCAAATACTTACTTGCATTACCTTTTGAAAGTGAAGTTGAACATGCTAACTTTGAGGACAAAGACAAATCATCTTTATAATTCCCAGAGACTGCTGTCATGGTATTGTTAGGTAATGAATGAATTCCTGAATACATCACAAACCCAAGCTGTAGAAAATTTTTGGTGGCATGCTTCATAAAATGATTTACTGCAGTGCGACAGAGCACATGAAGTAAATGGATAGAGCTCTGATTTCTAGTCTTGAGCCCCTGTGTGCAAATGATTTATCAGAATTAGGAGACTTGGTGAAACTCTGAGGTTAACTGAACAAAGAACTGCACTGCATTGTTTTTCCCTTAAATATAATTCATATATTTAGGAATGTATGTTGATGCATGACTTCAGGAAAGATTGACTGCAAGTAACTACCAAACAGCTGTATGGCCTGTTTTCCAGTATGTAGGGAAAGATAGACAATCCATTAAGTTATGTCTTGAATTTCAACACTAATAGAAGATTTCCTGCTGATTTTACATCATCTTACGGTACAGGTGCAAAGGACTTCGGTTACTGGCAGACATAAGGAAAATTAATCTAGAAACCAGAAGAGCAGCTTCTCACATTCCATAAACAGTTTATAAAATTAATTGTAATAGCACACATATTAGCTCTGGATATGTAACCAGCTATGCTACCACTGACCAACAGAATCAGAATGCACAGGAAAAGTCAAATATTTCTCATGAAAGGTAACTGGTATAGACAGATCACATAACTAATAACTGGGAATTGGTCCATCCAATTATTTCTGCAAGTCTATGGGTCTTGCACAAGAACCAGAAAAGAATGCTTTCATTAAAAAAAAAAGAGAACTAGAAGGAAAGCATCAGTCTTGCTAGAAAGTTTGAAGTGAACAGAATTTATCTTTTAGCAACTACTGCAAAAGCTATAATTTACAATAGATGAATCACTAGTATCTCCTAGAGCTATGAACATACATACAGGCTGTATTTTAGTCCTATACCTCAAGTGTTCCAACTTCCTAAAGAAATCTCAATTGCCTCCTTAAAAGAAACAACGGATAAGGGAGTAACTTATTTCAGTAAAATCTCTCTGAAATTAAGAGTAAAAATTTAAGTCAGGCCTTATGCATCTACTCTCAACAAATCCATAGCCCATATAGCTGAGGTAATTGTCACAAACTAAGTCACTTCTCTCAGCATGTCAAAAACCCAAAGTTGCATATCTCAGCAAACTATCTAAAAATGTCTCCATATAAAAACATACACAACAAATTCTGTCCTTTCAAGTGAAAGTTTTATTTCCCCATGTGTCAGACACACAATCTTCAAATTAATTCTTGGGAAGATATTTATCCTGTCATAGGTCCTATTGTTATTCAAAACAAAACAAAAACACCATAAAACCAAAACTCCTAATACAAAACAGACAGGATTTTAAGAGTTATAAAGTATTTCAGTTATAAGCAAGGTCCCTATAACTCTTCTACCTTTTAGAAAAGTATGGAAAGTGCTTTACCCAATAAACAGTATTTTTAGGTTAAGCTTCAACAAAGTAAAATTTATATAAATCACTAGAAGTTAAAAAAAAGTCCAGGACTTTGCCACAGATAACATTACGGTGAGTGGACCCAAGTTTAGCTTCACACCTTACCTGACTGGTTTTCTGTCTCGTAGCAAATCTTCCAGACTCTTTTCACAGTGTTCAGCTGCCACAACCAGTCTCTCTAATTGAAAAAAAACAAAAACAAAAACAAAACCCCAACATAAGAGGACTATAATTCAAGGGAGACAATGGGAGGGAGTATAGACTTCGCAGTCTACCTCTCTGGAATAATTTGAAGTACTTTGAGATGCATTGTATAGAAAATTACATATAATTAAAATGCTATATATGTAAAACCTCTGGGTATCACCATCACTTTTATTTTTAAGATACAACAGATTATCACAGAATCACAGAATGTCAGTGACTGGAAGGGAGCTCAAAAGATCTTCCAGTCCAACTTCCCTGCCAGAGCAGAATCACCTAGAGCAGGTCACACAGGAATGAATTCAGGCAGGTTCTGAATATCTCCAGAGAGGGAGACTCCCCCTGGACAGCCTGTTCCAATGTTCTGTCACCCTCACAGTGAATGAATTCCTCCTCACGTTTACATAAAACTTCCTATGCCTCAACTTCTACGCATTGCCCCTTGCCTTGTCATCCAGCATCACCAAGAAGAGCCTGGCTCCATCCTCCTTTGCTGTTTCCTCAGGCAAAGCACCATCAGTCCAGCCAGCCAGCCAGTAACCTCCTAACAAACACTGAGCTCCTCATACAGCATCATTCAAATTAAGAATAGAGATTTCAAAGATAAACGTTTACAACTTTGCAGAAATCTGTGGCTGGGTTAATGAACGAGAGACTCAAAGTAACACAAGCTTTGAGAAAAGGAATTCAGTGAAGCACAGGAGTTCCAGTCCTGATGGGCAAATCAGTACATAACTAGCTCTAGCATCTCTTGCCCAACAAATAGCTATAGGATATGCAGTGGTCCCACATGGCTCTGGACACAGAGGAAAAGACAAAACGATTGTTGCACTCAAGGCAGCAATTAAAAAGTAGGAAAAGACAAATGTGTAAGATGTTACATGGGTATATGAGAAGTTCTAAAGAAGCCAGGCTTCTACTCACTACTGGGTGAATGCTCAGATATAAAATCAAATCATGTTAAACTAAAAAAATCTGGGATTGCCTTCCACAATGTTAGCAAGTAGTTTAACTTTAAAACTACAACAACAAAAAAACCCACAAACAAACTAAATAATCCAAACAAAACCAAAACATCAGTTTGCATGTTTTTCTACTTCTTTTGTATTTTGCTTTTAAGGGTCTTTTGGGGGACATGCAAACATCAAATGTGGGATTTTTCCACTGTTTTCCCAGCTTGCTTTCCTATTTCTTAGTGAGTAGAAATTGATATTTACAAGAAAAATAACATCAACTCACTATGCATAGGATTGCCAAGTGAAAAATTCTTTCAGGATCAGAATAATAAAACCTGCCGCCCATTTTTC
The DNA here is from genome assembly GCA_013399055.1 of Ramphastos sulfuratus. NCBI lineage: Eukaryota > Metazoa > Chordata > Aves > Piciformes > Ramphastidae > Ramphastos > Ramphastos sulfuratus. The sequence goes on from WBNM01002588.1 coordinate 276,771, forward strand.
GCTATTATTTGAAAGTGACTGCTATTCTAACCTCCACAAACAGAACAGCGTCCTGACTTCATAGTTGGGCATTATAACTGCTATGCTTCAAGTTGCTTCAATTATCAGAAGATATTTTCTCCTTCATATTTATACACATTCATAAACTTTCATGTCATTGACTCTTCATTGTCAAAAAAGCCATGTTTTCCTGTTTAACCACACCTTTCATATACTAAACATTATGTTTGCTATTGTTTTCTAGCCTTTCATCCCAAACAGTATTGTAAGAAAATCAAAGCTTTGGTTTAAAGAGGTAACAGCAAAACAAGATGAAAACAAACAACCTTTCCAGATCTCCTTACACCAGAAAAATTTAGGCGTTTGGAGCAAATGAGGACATACAAAGAACCCCCTACTCCACAGAATATTTCAGTGTTTGGAGCTGATGATAACCTCATATTCTAAAAATTTGAAGAATTCTATCATATTGCATTCTAAAGAGGAAAAAAAACCTGCTCTATTTTATCAGACTCTGTAGCTAATCAAACAAGTACATAATATGCACTTTTATATTGGACCATTTTTGATTTACAAGTTAAAGGTGGCAACCATTTAAAACTGCCACAATTGCTGCAGCCTTTTTGTGGAAGTAAAGTAGTGTCCTCAGGGGTAACTTGCAACAGAATAACAACTGAAGCCTTGCTGGAGCTGACTGCGTGCTAGTAGTCACAAAAAATTTAAAACATCTGTACTAGAATAAATCAACTGTTAGTGGGAGAGATCTTAAAATGTTAGACTATAAATTTAAATTTAAAAAAAAAAAAAAAAGAAAAAAAAAGAATAAGGGAAGCTTGCAGCCGAGACATGAGATGACTGAGACAAAAAGAACAGCTGCAAAACCAGTACAAGAAACCAAACCAACACATGAGAATGTTCACGAGATTAGAACATGGGTGTAGGAGTTCACCATCAAAACCACATATATTTCAATTCCACAGAAAGATATGGCACAGAAATCGAGTACAAGAATCTTACATAAAGACTGAAAAAGAAGACAGTCCTTAGCTTTTGTCAGTTATCATAACACACGACAAAAGAGGACTGTGCTGGTTTAAGGCT